>JANHGD010005107.1:66058-76702 GCA_027560375.1 Imantodes cenchoa | reverse complement strand
CCCAGGATTTCAAGTCTGGTTGCATAAGGTATTCTGTTGCGAGTAGAGGAGTGGAGGGCTCTTCTCGTAAAGTATCTTTTGTATAAATTGTAACAAGTCCTTAAAGGCTAGACTCCTTTGGTAGTTGGGCGGCCTACAAATACGATAAATAGATAATAAATAAATAGTGCATGTTCTGCCTGGACAGAAGTCACAACCATTAGATGGGGACAACCTTTTGCTAGGATGTCCATTACTGTGAGGACTTGATTTTGTAATAGGAAAAAAGGAGTTTAGATGAAATTATAATTTATTAAAGTACTGCATGTATTTTGAGCAGTCGTGCCAAAAAGAAATAACCCTTTGTTCCAAAAGCTCGGAGCTCTTCCCAGAAATCTACCACATCACTCAATTAAATGCATGCCATGTGATGCTTCTTAACTCAAATTCTTGCCTCCGAGCAAGTACAAAATATTCCAAAGAGCATTAAAGAAGAATGGTTTTAAAGATAGGATAATATTAAGCATCTCTTTCACTTCCAGAAATAGAGTGCCATCCTTCTCCTCCTCTACTGTCAATTAGGAAAGGGAGCATTCAAATGGGATAGATTAAAATATACAGATGTGTGATAATTTTAACACTGCAGACAGCTGACTCCTCTGTGCAACTTGGAATGATAGAGATTCACTATCAATAATGAGATATGTTAAATTGGCAACATATGCCCAGATTTGTTCTCCATGGATGGCCATTGAAATCTAATCTTGCTTCCCATTATACAAGTAGTCCTCAACTTACAACCACGATTGAGCCCAAAATTTCTGTTGCTAAGTGAGACAGTTTTTAAGGGAATTTTCTCTCATTTTACGAGCTCTCTTGCCACGTTTGTTAAACCAATCTCTGCAATTGTTAAGTTAATAACCCAGTTGTTAAGTAAATCTGGCTTCCCCATCAACTTTCTTGTCAGAACGTTGCAAAAAGTGCTCACATGACTGTTGTGTTCTGACTGACCTCTAAGTGAACTCTAACTTGTTATTGTCTAGTGAACTTTGACTGAACTCTGACTTGTTTTGAATTGTATGTTTTCAACCAGGTCCAGCGTTGAGTGCTCAAACGCTACTGGTTGTTGTGTCTGACAGCCCTCAATATAAGAGCTGGCTGTCAGACCATGCTTTGCTGGTTGCTTGAGTTGTGCTTAAATAAAGAGCTATTCTGAAGTCAGTCTCCTGAGTTTCTACCCACTATCTAACAAGGATCCTGTTAGCCACATTTCCGAATATTGTATAGTGTTTTTTTTCTAGACATTTTGCCCATTCTCAGTTTTACTGTTTGCCCTTTATAATGGCACAAGAAACAAAATGTACTTACTCACCACTGATTATACAGAAGTGCCAGCTACACAATCTTGCCAATGTTTAGATAGATAAAGGGAATGGGAGGGGGGAGGGTGGGGGGAGGAAGAAAAAAGTGCCAGACCACAGGTTGGTCCCTCCCCACCTCTTCTTCCTTTTGTTTCTTTCAGAGTTTAATTACTGCCCATGAACAATTTAAAGCCACTCTACCTGAAGCAGATGGTGAGAGGCAAGCTATTTCGTCCATCCATAATGAAGTGGAGAAGGTGATTCAGAGCTACAGCCTCAGAATAAGTGCCAGCAATCCTTACAGCACAGTCACCATGGAAGAGATTCGTACTAAGTGGGATAAAGTAAGTGGATGTAAAAATACAGGAGTACGTAGATTTGTCTGTGATTAATTACAGGATGAGGGGAAAAGAGGTTCTGCCTGGGATAATTAAATGTTCAGTTTATTTGCTAATGTTTTGCTCTGCTTTAGTAAAAAAGTAGTATTAGGAATGTGGAAGATACTGCTGTTCTTGGATGTACAGCAAGGGTGGGTTCCTCCCTGTTCGAACCAGAATCGGCCAAACTGTTAACGACCCATTGCTGACGTAATTTTGGCATCACAGATCTGGTTCTGTCTGTGCCGGTCTGTGCTCGCCGCCATCTTTTTTCTTGAATTTTTGGGCGATTTTCCTGTGTCTGGATGGCTTCTCCTCGTTCTATGCTGTGAAAAAAGCCCTCCTGCCCGCTCCCGGATTAATACTGACCTTTATTTCTTCACCCGAATCACAGCTGAGCAGCTCCTCAGCTGTCTTTCGGGCTGAATCCACCTTCTGAGCACGTGCGGAAATGAAACTGCACGAGGGGCTGCATATGTATAAGGGGAGTGCGCGTGCACGTGTAAAACTTCACAATGTGAACTGGTGACAAAGGTATGTGGAACCCACCCCTGATGTACAGGTAGCCGTTGACTAAAACTATTTCTTTAATGTTCTAAGTTACAACAGTGTTGAATAAAAATGACTTATGACCAGTTCTTACAAACCATCACAGTGTCCCTGTGTCGTGGTTGTCATGTGATTAAAATGATTCAAGTACTTTGTCAACTGGCATGTATTTGCAATTGCAATTGCAGCAATTCTGTTTGTGACCTGCCCAGAGGGCTTCCAACATGCAAAGTCAATGGGGGATTCACTTAACAACCGAGTGATTCGGTTAACAACTTTAATGGTTTGCTTAAAATCCATGGCCACAAACGGTCATAAAATCAGGTGCAATTCATTTCAGGACTACATCTCTTAGAGACAGAAGTTCTGGTTCCAGTGGCAGTTGTAAGTCAAGGACTACCTGTGTAGCAGCAAGCAGTGGGTAAACAACTACTGAATAAGGGAGTCCTTGACATACAACAGTTTGCTTAATGACCCTTCAAAGTTACAACCGCACTGGAAAAAAGATTCCTGGGGACCATTTTTCAAACTTATGAATGTTGCAGGATCCTCATGGTCATGTGATTTACATTCAGATCAGCGGTGAAATCTACTTACCTTCCCTACTGCCACTGTCACGGGTGCTTTTTCACCCTCTGTGCATTCACAGAAGGGTTAAAAAAAGAAAATGGTGGCATCCGGGTGGGTGGGTGGAACTTCATGCTCTCGCCCCTATCGGTTCTCCGAACCACCGCCAGCTGCCGCTATCAGAACGCTCGAACTGGTGTGAATCGGTAGCATTTCACCCCTGATTCGGATGCTTGACAACTGACTCACATGTCTGACAGTCTCGGGGTCATGTGATCACCTGTTGCAACTTCTGACAATCAATGTCAATGGGGAAAACCACATTCACTTAGCAACTGTGTTACTAATTTAACAACTACAGGGATTCAGTGAACAAATGTGGCAAGAAAAGTTGTAAAATGCGGCAAAATCACTTAACAAATTTCTCATTAGCAACATAAACTTTGGGCTCAATTGTGGTCATACGTTGAGGACTCCCTGTACTATAGGGTTGGCTTTGCCTAGCGGCAAGAAATTAAGGTTCGGCCTATTCATATCTAAGCTTTATGGCTTTGTTTTCAGAAAGTTCAAAATAATGTTTCTGAAGTAACAGGGAGGAATGGGGAAAGAGAATATTCTTGAAGCTTTCCAAAGCAGTGAACAAATGTCTCTTCCACACTGGCAGGTCAAACAACTTGTGCCTGTAAGAGATCAATCACTGCAGGAGGAACTTTCCCGTCAGCACACCAATGAACGCCTGCGCCGTCAGTTTGCTGCTCAGGCCAATGTCATTGGACCCTGGATCCAGAGCAAGATGGAGGTAAATGCAACCAAGATCTGCAGAAGTTTTAGATAAGAAATTATAAGCAAATTCTATTCCTGTACAAATTGCCTCTGTGTGTCTGCGTGCGCGTGTGTGTGCGCCTGTGCGTGTGTGCGCGTGTGCAGGAGGAGTTGCTGCTCTCTTTAACTCAAGCCAAAACATTTTGCAAAATAATGAAAGCTTTTTCTCTTTCTTTTTCTCTCTATGGCAGGAAATTGGCCGAACCTCGGTAGATATCACGGGGCCATTAGAGGACCAGATGACCCAGTTAAAACAGCAGGAGCATAATACTATTAATTACAAGCACAATATTGACAAACTAGAAGGAGACCATCAACTGATACAGGAAGCATTGGTCTTTGATAATAAGCATACCAATTACACCATGGAGGTAAATCTGGTCTTTATTTATTTTTATATATGCAGTCTTTCTGCGGTATGCATTTCACAATGACACGGGAGACTGTTATGTTTCAGTATTGTTTTTAAATTACCACAGGCGTTTTCATCCAATCCTAAAAGATTATTTTATTTTTTCCAGCGTTTATCCCAATCCGGTCCTGACTGACTTTTAGCAGATAACAATAACATAAAAGATTAAATATAAGAGGGAGAACATAAATAAAACTGAACTACATGAACAAGATGCCTCAGAACCAACTAAAATAAGCCTTGGTGGCGCAGTGGTTAGAGTGCAGTAGTGCAGGCCACTTCTGCTGACTGTCGGCTGCCTGCAATTTGGCAGTTCAAATCCCACCAGGGATTTTTTAAAATTACTTTGCTTTAAAACATTTATCTAAGTACTAATCAGTTTCATCAGAGTAAATTATTGCAATGCCTCAATTAAATGTAGTTGCACTGCAAAATTGGGAAATCCCCTTCTAGTCCTAAATTGTCAACAGCTTGTAAAATAAACCATGAATTTGTTCCTACTTTTCTTGATAGCATTGCAGTCCAGCAAATAATTTATTTATTTGACTTATGTCTCATTCCTTTCCCTGTCAAATCTTATTGGGAAATAATAATAATAAACAGGATTTATAAAATAGGCTCCTATCAGATTTTATCTGTTGGGAAAAAATATAAAAGTAAAAACCAAAAATCACCTTCTGTTTATGTCTGGCCACTGTACACTTGCCTAAAATGAAGGGACTTTTCTACCTTTATAAAATACCATAAGGAAGGATATCATTAAAAATATCCTACTGTAAATCTGTCAAGGCAGAGATTTATGATGAGATACAGTAGAAAAAGCAGTTGCTATAAGTGGAACCTTATCATGTCATGATTAATACTAAATATGAAGAATACAATGAATAAAGACCATATGTTGAAGGTAGACTCTATGATGGGAGATTTCATGAGCAAATTTGTGGGATCCTCTTACCCCAGAAGAAAGATAGCAATGAGCTGGTAATCAGCAGCCAGTGTTTATGATAAATTGTAGCCAAATGTTTCAGAATGATTCTGGAATAATTAGAAATAAAACATACAGTAAGTCATAATCTAACCTTTTTATTTTGGGGTTAGTGTGATCGGAGAACCAGACTCTTGTGGCTTGTGCATCATGGCCAATGGCTTTGCATGTCACATATGAAAAGTCCACAGTATTTCTATGGTTGTTAATCAGAATCAGTATCTTAAAGCAGAGGTCTCCAACCTTGGCAACTTTAAGACTTGCTGACTGAGGAATTCTGGGAGTTGAAGTCCCCAAGTCTTAAAGTTGCCAAGGCTGGAAACCCCTGTCTTAAAGCGTTTTGGGAAGCTACAGGGAAGTCAGGACAAATGCTACAGCCCTAAATTTTCCAGGCAATCTTCTCTTACTGGGTGGGTCTCTATAAGCAATCGTCACCCATTAATAATCCTCAGGACTCATTGTAAAAGATACTGAAAACTGAATCTCCAAAATTAGGATAATGACATGGCTTTGCCATGTCCAAATGGGAGGGAATTGGTGAAAAGTTTCCATATAATAGCTCTGAACTGGATAAGACACTGTAGATGTAGTTTGGGAAGTCCTTCACCTTGTGAACTGGAGTAGCCAAGATATTTTAAGTTTCAAAAATAAGTAGAATACTATTTCTTTTCTATCTGGTTGACAACCCAGAACTCCAGCACTGCTTATACTCTCAGTCCCCAAAGCCAGAATTCTTTTAGATTTTTAATGATTCAAAGAGGAAATTATAAAAAGAAAATATGACGCATAATCTTGTTCACTGTTCTTAATTAAATTTATTTATATTTTACTTAAATCAAAAATTTTCAAATTTCTCTGAAAGTGATGTTGTTATAGTCCCACTGACTAGTTGGAAGGTAGCCCCCAGAGCATACCATTCACAGGTTGAAGGCTCTGTTAGTCTTTGGCGCTTTACTTCTTTGAGGTGCTCTAAGGTATCCTTCTTCTTTTTTGCTGTAGCATATCCGGGTTGGATGGGAACTGCTGCTGACTACCACTGCCCGAACTATCAATGAAGTTGAGAACCAGATCCTTACAAGAGATGCTAAAGGAATAACTCAGCAGCAAATGAATGAATTCAGAGCATCATTTAATCACTTTGACAGGGTATGGTTATCCGTTATATTTTATTTATTTTTTAATCTGCAACTGGATGACAAAAGTATTTGCATGACTCCCTGCTCCCTTTTTAAAAGGGTAGAATGTGATTAAGACACAGAAATTATAATATTAAATGGAATAGAAATTTGAGAAACTGAGATGGGGCTTGGGATAGGGTTGGGCTGGGCCATCTCAGGACAACCACAGATCTCTGTAGAATTCTTGTTCCTGGTCATTTCTTTTTTCTGGCCATTAGCCAACTTCTGCATTCCAGAAGTGCTGGTTTACAACTTTGTTCTTGATTGTCTTTGCAGTATTCCTTTTTCTTCAGTTCTTGCTGTAGTTTTCCTTTTTCTCTCTGTATGTTTCCATTCCTGAGGGAAAAGGAACCTTCATTCGAATCTATTGACATAAACAAAGAGTAACTCAAACATTTGTTTTTTGGATACTACCTGTGTACTAATGTGTATAGAAGTGCAGATGAAAAATAGCATTCCTGGGCATACAAGGTTATGTAATGGGATTCTTTATACGTTCTTCTGGTGTGTGTGTGTGTGTCTTCCCTTAATACTTGCTCTGCCTTTCACCCCATTCAGATAGTTAGCAAAACAGATGCCCAGTTGCTCAGCTCTACCTTGAGTAAATTGATTTTATTGTACAAGTGACACCATGATCTTTTCTTCTGAACTTAGTTACTACCACTCAGAAGTTCTCTTTAGAGATTACAAGATAAACAGGAACTAAAACAAACATTTTCATAATTTGGGGATGAGGGTAAACATCCAATAATGTGTCACTAATTACACAATACAATTAATACACCTTAAAATTACTGAATAATGGCATAGAGCTCATTTCTGTATCATATATGCTGTTTTTTTTCAAATGCACAAAATATAGCTTAAAGGCAGTGATGGCGAACCTATGGCACGCATGCCACAGGTGGCACGCGGAGCCATATCTGCTGGCACACGAGCCGTTGCCCTAGCTCAGCTTCAGCATGCATGTACGCACCAGCCAGCTGATTTTCAGCTGGCACGGAGGCTTTGGGAGGGTGTTTTCAGCTTCCAGAAGACCTCCAGGGGGCAGGTGAGGGCATTTTCATCCTCCCCAGGCTCCAGGGAAGCCTCTGAAGCCTGGGGAGGGTGAAAATTAGGCCTACTGGACCCACCGGAAGTCAGAAAATGGGCCATTTCCGGCCTCCAGAGAGCCTCTGGAGGGGCAGGGGAGGCCGTTTTCGCCTTCCCCAGGCATTGAATTATGGGCGTGGGCACTCGCGTGGGCATGATAGGCACACACACATGTGCTTTCGGCACCCGAGGAAAAAAAGGTTCGCTATCACTGGCTTAAAGGTAAAGGTTCCCCTCACACATATGTGCTAGTCGTTCCCAACTCTAGGGGGCAGTGCTCATCTCCGTTTCTAAGCCGAAGAGCCAGCACTGTTTGATGATGATGTCATGTGGCTGGCATGACTAAACACTGAAGGCGCACAGAACCTTCCCACCAAAGCTGGTCCCTATTTTTCTACTTGCATTTTTACATGCTTTCGAACTGCTAGGTTGGCACATGTAACGGGAGCTCACTCTGCACTAGGGATTCGAACCGCCGAACTGCAAACTTTTCTGATCGACAAGCTCAGCATCTTAGTCACTGAGCCACCCCACCCCCCTATAAAAATATATTATGAGCTTCTAAATGACCAAGAAAAGTATATCTTATTGTCAGTGAATCTGAGCTTTTAACTTACCATAAAACAATTGCTCATTTTATATTTTTCTCTGTAAAAGTATCAGATATCAGAACTTGTTAAGTTGTAATATAAATAGCTTCCCTCCAAAGTATCTACCGGTATGGAAATTGAGATTGATGAGAATTGCTGAATACATTCTTTTTATAGTTTATTAAAATGGGCAACAGCAATTGCCGTGGAAGAAAAGACTGAAACGTGGATATACTTGATAGTAGTAAATATATTGGAACTCAGCTCACTGATGACTAGGGAGGAGAAGTCCCACTCTCTGCTTATACTATGTGAAGTGCCGCAGAGTTTGGTGCTTTCTCCACTTTTTAAAAATCTACATGAGGTGCTACATGGGGCTGCTGGATTAGGTCATCTGTCACCATGGGGTAAGGTATCATCATTATGCTGATGATACCCAATTGCACATCTCTATCCCAGGCAAATTAAGCAATATCTCAGTGTCTGGAGGTCGTGAGAATCTGGATGGAGAACCACAGGCTTTAGCTGAACCATGGCAAGACTGACTGGCTTTGAGTCATGGAGTCTACTGATTCTAAGACTATCCCATCTTTGATGCTCCATGGGGTTCTACTTCACCAAAAAGACTCTGTGTGCAACTTGAGGTCCTCCCTAGAGTCACAATTCCTGCTTGAAGATCAGGTAGCAGCTGTATCTAGGAGCACTTCATACAGCTTTATCTTATGCATCAGTTGTGCCTGTTTTTGGATCAGGAAGCCCTGCTTACAGTCACTCATGCCCCTGTCACCTCCAGACTGGACTGCTGCAATTTGCTCTACATGGAGCTGGCTTCGAAGAGTATTCTGAAGCTTCAACTGGCACAGAATGTAGTGGTGTGGATAGTTTGTGTGCTCATAGAACTTCACACACTACAGTTCTGCTCACGAGCTGCATGGATTGTCAGTTTACTTCTGAGTCCAATTCAAGGTTTTAACCTTTTAAAACCTTTCATGACATGGGACTGGGCTATTTATCAGAGGGGCCATTTCTCCCCAATTATATCAGCTCACCCCATCAGAGAAGGCATGCCGTGATTATCATCAGCTAGGGAACTACATTTGGAGATGTAGGAGATGAGTCCAAGGAGATGCACCTTCTTGACTGTGGTGGCTGCTTTATGGAATATCCTTCCCCCTGAAATGAGATCGTTTGATATTTTGAAAGGTCCTCAAGTTATGTGGTTATGTGACCAGGCTTGGGGCTCCTATGGAACTGGAGACTTGTCTAGAGGGCACCATTTTTGAGGGCACCATTTTTTATTCTCTCTCCATTCATGATTGTATTTTTGTTTTGTTTTTTTGATATTTAGTACTATATTTTTTATATATGTAATTGCTGATTTTATACGTTTTAATTTTTTAAAATTGTTGTGTGCTGCCCAATCAGGCAGCTGTATAAATAAACTGTAATTTTAGTAAACATTTAAATATACAGAAATTAATTTTAAGTAAAATAATTGGATCCAAATTTTACTGTATACCGTAGCTTAACTGTACATTTTGTCTAATTAGCTTTTGATGGCATGGCTATCTAGCTTACAAAAATGAACAAGCAGTCCCTATACCAAAGATAGGAAGCAATTCAAACTTTTAGAGTTTTGTTTAAATGAGCCTAATAGTGATGTGACTGGAAGCGAAGGGGTTAACTTTTCTGCCTTTATGGAAAGCCTATGGAATCTCAATGTAGCAATTGTAACTATAATTTTATTTTATTCAATTTTAGCTCATTGTAATCAATCAGCACTCAGAAAATTACAATTAGTAATTTGCAATAAAATACCCATGATACAAAGGAAATAATCAAAATCACAAAATATCATCAAAATATAAATTCTAACCAAAACCAAACAAAACTAAATAAATAACTAGATGGCCTCATTCAGATATCAAACTGCTCTCTTGAATAATTCTGGTTTTAACACTTTCCTAAAACTTAAGAGAGTAGGTATTTTGCCAAATAGTTTGAAAAAATGATTTTCTAGATTTAGCAACTAAATTTCAGCAGTGTAATTGCATGTGCATATATGCATGCAAAAAGGATGTCTGTTAAAAAGCCTGGGGCAACATTCGGCCTTGAACTGTGATTGGTCACTTCTGGTCCACACAACCCATGGTTGCTGAGCTTGGGAGGCAGGGATGATGACGATGATAATGATGATGGTAGCAGCTTGTGGGTTTAAGACCTGATTCTTTACTTCTAAGTCTCAAGGCAGAATGGTGATGCTGATGAATCCTACTTTTTTGTTGGAGGATTTAAGAGACAAAGAACCAAGATCTTGAACAGATAAGCCCATAGGGCCAAGAGTTCTATTAAATGCACTTTGTTATGATCACTCGCCATGGGTTCCATTAGCTTCTTCTGTCTCCTTAAACATTACAATTTGATGGCAATAGAAGGTCAAATGTGGCCCAAATTCAATAATTTTGTGGGCAGGGGGGTAGTCTTTCTATGAGCCTAGATCTCATGGGCTAATTGTTAATAGGTTCATATGACTAGTCTGATTATAAACTGGTGTCCAGCCATTTGACCTACCATTCTTAACAATCTCAAGAATCAAGATCACGCGAAGTGTTAATACCATTTTACAATGCCTTGGTAAGGCCACATTTGGAATACTGCATCCAGTTTTGGTCGCCACGGTGTAAAAAAGATGTTGAGACTCTAGAAAGAGTGCAGAGAAGAGCAACCAAGAT
>JANHGD010005107.1:0-11233 GCA_027560375.1 Imantodes cenchoa | reverse complement strand
GTAAAGAAGAAGTTTCCATTAGCCTATCATAATTTAACTGTGTAATTAAACATTACACCAATGATTTCTTTGGTCAGTGTCTAGTTCTTAGCATTTTAGGATGTTGTAGTAGAATATAGGAGATTGCCTTATACCAAACCAAACAGTTTGTCTATTTTACCTCAGTACAGTTTACTTTCATCGGCGGCAACTTTCTAGAGGCAGTAGTGGCCTACACAGACACATATATATTTTCATATCCTATGTTTCACTAGTTAAGTGTAATGGAAAAAACATTCCTGTACAGTGAAAGAATTCTGACCCCAGGAAATTAGTTGAAGTATCAAAAGTGAAAAGGCTCACAGTCCTTCCACTGAAATAACCAGTTTCCTTTAATTGAGAACTAGGAGTGGGAATAAATAACACAATTGAGAACTGAAAATCCTTGCTACATGCATGTAGCTTTCTTTGTAACAACATGCAGTGGTTAATCCATAGCAGTGGTGGGTTGCTCCTGATTCAGCCCGGTTCTGAGAACCAGTAGCGCCTGCGGCAGGACGCTCTGCCCAACAGCCCGGGATGCTTCTGCTCATGTGCGTACCGGTAATAATGGGTTTTAGAACCCACTACTGGTCCATAGCCCTTAAAATTCCTAATAGTCTCCCATCCAAATACAAATTACATTCAATCTTGCTTAGCCTATGCTACTAGGATTTCTACTAGTGGCGGTCTACCAGATTTAGCTTATAAACTCTCAGATTTCCCCCCATTTTAATACCGGGGCTGATCCTGAATAGTTTTTTTCCCCAAACTGCCTGGGCATCACCTGCTGCAAATGGCCCTTTAGTAGTAAAGATGAGATGATTGAATATTGGACCTCATGTATGAAAGCATGTACTCTAATACATGTACTCTAGAAATACCCTATACCAGGGGTAGGCAAAGTTGGCTCTTCTATGACATGTGGCTTCTATGACTTCAACTCCCAGAATTCCTGACTTCAACTCCCAGAATTCCTGACCTGTTCTATGACTTCAACTCCCAGAATTCCTGAGCTAACATGATTGGCTCAGGAAGTCTGGGAGTTGAAGTCCATAAGTCATAGAAGAGCCAACTTTACCTACCCCTGCCCTATACTTTAAAATGGGTATTACTTTATTTTCATTGCTCTTAGTGATTATTGCTATTCTTATATTTAGTTGTAAAAATGGCTTTCTGGGTTAATGGCTTATTGGAGATAAAATGAAAATATCCTCTACTATCCCCATGTATGCCAGCAGATAAAACTGCATTTTATCCCATGGATTAGTTTCGTCTCCTTTTTTATTTGTTCATATTTGATTGGCAATATGTTCACAATCTGTCTGTCTCTTTTCATGTGTTAGATTTTAGTTTTAATAGTTAGGTTTAATGTTTGGCTTTCTCCAAATTAGTCTTTTATACACATTCGATGTAGGCAGGCACAGCTTTACACAGATGTGGGCTGAAACCGCCACATGGCTCACTTTATTTAGACAGGCAAGGGATAGTCTTGGAAGACTGCAAGCGTTAGGATACTTTGCTCGACTAGCAAGTCACTGTAACAATAAATCCACTGGGATAGGTTTGTGGTGGATTTGTGACACCATATTAAAAGGTTAAATATAATACATATTAAAATATAATAAAAGTGCCTCCCTCTCCCACTCTCTCAAGAGCAGCGATGGGTCTCTATGGGTCTCTCTTATCATTGTATGATTCATCTCATCCCCTCCAATAGACAGAAACTTAAAACTGCAGTATCTGTGGTCAAGACAGTGAAGTCTTGGACTGAGGAGGCAAAGTGCTTTACTATCATCCCAGTTCCCAAGAAATCCTCCATCAGGGAGCTGAATGACTTCAGACTGGTCACTCTGACATCTGTAGTTATGAAGGCCTTTGAGAGGCCAGTGTTGGCTCACTTGAAAATCATCATAGATCCACTGTTATATCCCTTGCAGTTTGCTTATCGAGCAAATACATCGGTAGATGATGCTGTCAATATGGAGCTGCACTACATCTTGCTACATCTTAATCCCCAGTGACATATGCATGGGTCCTTTTTGTTGACTTCAGCTCAGCTTTCAATACCATCATTTCAAAAATACTTCACTCTAAACTGATTCAGCTAGCTGTGCCTGTCCATACTTGTAGGTGGATTACTAGTTTTTTGACAGATAGGAAGCAACAGATGAAGCTAGGGAAAATCACATCGAGCACCCGACAATTAGAACAGGTGCCCCTCAGGGCTCTCTCCATTGCTCTTGTCTTTCTATACCAATGACTGCATCTCTAAGGATCCTTCTGTTGAATTAGTGAAGTTTGCAGATGATACAACCGTCCTTGTCTCAGTCGAGGTGGTGATGAGTCTGCATCTATAGACTGGTGGTTGAACAACTGGCGCTGTGGTGCAGCTGGAACAATCTGGAGCTGAACACACTTAAAATTATAAAGATGAGAGTGGATTTTAGGAGGAGTCCTTCTATTCTACCACCTTTTACTATATGTTAGAACTTGGCTTGAATAGAACTAATTTGCCATGGAGGCAAATAGTCTCTTTTTTCTCTTTTCTTACCAGTAATGAAAACCATAGAGATGAGAGAGGATTTTAGGAGGGACCACATGTTAGTATATTTGACAGCCTAGTATCAGCAATGGAATCCTTCAAGTTTTTGGGTTGTATAATTTCCCAGGATTTGAAATGAACACCTAACATCAGAACCATCATTAAAAAAGCACGACAAGGAATGTTCTTCCTGCATCATTTCAGGAAGTTCAGAATGCCCCAGGAGCTGTTGATACAGCTTTAAAGAGGAATGATTGAGTCTGTCATTTGTACTTCTCGTATATCTGTCCAGTTTGGCACAGCAACTAACTGGACAGGTACAGACTCCAATGGAACATTAGCATTGCAGAAAAAGCAATTACAATCAGCCTGCCTTCCATAGAAGACCGGTATATTGCATGGATCAGGAGGCGGACTGAGAAGATAACTTCAGACCTTTCACATCCTGGACATAATCTGTTTCAACTCCTCCCTTCGGGATGCCAATATAGGGCATTACATGCCAAAACAACTAGTCATAGGGACAGTTTTCTCCCTTGTGTCACCACTCTACTGAAACCTAATCCTCACAGCACTGTCTTATGTCTAATGTATATTCACCCATATTGTATGGCTATAATAGTATTATTATCCTTCTCATCTTCTATACTACCCCATTATTGTGATTATTATTACCCTGTTGCTTTTGCATGTACCCTGAGAACTGCTATACCAGAGACAAATTCTTTGTGTGTCGAATCACATTTGGCCAAATAAAGTATTCTACTCTATATGAATGTAATGTATTGGAAGCATTTCTCTAAAATGGCAGAAAATGGAGAAACTGGTAAAGGAATTGCTTATAACTTACTAGGTTAGTTAGTTGGTATTTATTGGTAATTTTCTGTTTTGGGGGCCTGGTATGGTTTGCTTGCAGATTGGTTGCTATAATCTTGAATAAACTTTTGAACACACTCCTGGGTCTTTTTTTGAATCTGAATATACAGGTGATTAAATCCGCTAGAGTTATGAAGAAAGCGGTGGGTCATCTTATCCCATTCATGGAGAAGGAAAGAGAAGAATTACGTGTGTTGTCTGGTAGCACGGAGGACGATGTGAGTTTTCAGCTTCAATCCTTGATTCTCTTAAATTAATTTTTGTTGCAGTTGTGTTATAGATTTTTGTGTGGGTCAGGAATTAATGGCACGTCATGGCAGCAACTTCTGCAATAAATAGATCCTCTTACATAAGCTGTCAGTCACAAAAATGGGCAGCTGATCGGAAAACATAAAGTTGTCCATTTGATATGTTGCCAATAAAATAAACAGCAATAGTATTCTCCATGAGGATCCATAGTCATAAACTTGGTACTTAATTGGATGAATGTTCCAACAGGCAAAAAAAAAAAAGTAGCAAGAACAGTTTTTGCCTTTCTCTGTTGAGCTGTGTTTTTCTCTACAGCATCATTTTCAGTGATAAGAGTTTTCCACCGATGTGGTCTACCTCCATTGCCAGTTTTGTTTCTGTGCCCCTTCTTCCCATTGGTAGCTCTCTCCTTCATTTTACAACCTAATTTTGGGGATTGCCTATCTATATAATCTCATGCCTCCTTTAAAACTATTGTTTCTGAGCAAAAAGGTATGGAGCAAAGGGGTGCTAGTTGTTACTAGAGAGTCCCAGCAGGAAAGAGATGGATGAATCAGACCTTTTAGGATTGATGTCACTAAATGCATTAGTAAGTCCGTGCCAATCCTATTATTCTCTTTATTGGCATGTTTCTTTAAAAAAAAACTGCACTGCTCTTGTTTTAAAAGCATTTTGTGGTTTGATGTATAGCACGATACAGTTTTGAGGTTGAAAAATGGATTCTTGGAGAAATGCAAATTAGTTTGGGAGGTGTGATTCAGATTGGTTCACTTCCAAAGGCAGAGCAAACAAATCCTTGGACTTCCATGCTCTGCAGCCTCTTGTCTCAGGAAGCATCTGTCAAGCTAATGTGTAGTTGCTCATTGGAAGCAATCATGAGGTTGGAAGAAACTTGCTGTAGCAGATTTCTTTCATTCCTAAGAGGCATGAAAAAAAATAATGAAATAACAGCAGTTGTTCTTGTAGTTCAAATTGTTGTGAAGGCTGTGTTGATTTAAGAACAAATTGTGAATCTTATGCTGTCTTTGGCATTTGGGAAGAGAGTGAAATGAGGTAAAGCAAAATGCTGAGTGAAAAACACAACAACCCAGAAGCTTACTCGCTTTATTCATATTTATTTAGCAGCCACATGTTTATTTAAAAAGGGGGAAGGGTGTTGTAAATCAGTATGGAATTAGGCCAGTCCTCTATTATTACTTGCTAATAGTTGGTATATGCCACAGTCTTTTGGAAATGCTAAGCGCTGCTATTCTAGTGTGTGTGTGTGAATCTACTACTGGCCTCTGAATATGAATTTTATCATTGGAATGTTTGCTGTTGTCCTATCTCAAAATGAGGTGCATATCTCCTGGCATAGAAGCTCTCCTGAGTGCAGTTACCTCCCAGAATACTCGCTGTAGTGCCAGAAGAACAGTAAATGTAGAGCACTGGTTATTATCCTTCATGGCTTTGCTGCAGACTTTGTGCCAGGACTGAAGAGGAAAGCTATTTAGTCCCGTTTCCAATTAGTCTGCTTCAAATCATTTAATGTTAAAAATCATCTTGTTTTTATCCCAAAGATGTCTTACAAATAAATATATGCACTGGTCCACATTGCAGCCTAGTCTGAGCTTAGCCTATTTCCCCCCACCCGCTTCCCATTCCCATCAGTTTTAGGATTTCCCCTAGCAATTAGGCCTGTGATTATTGTTTGACCGTTCCACTGTGACTTCCCCCCCCCCCCAGCTTAATTAAATGAGCATGCCCTTCAGCTCCAGTCATGCAGGCTGGATGAGTGTAATGCATAATTATGCTGAACCTTGGCATATTCTGGATGTTCATTTCCCCCAAATTCTGCTACATTTTAAGAAGACAGAAAAAAGTTAAGCATTAGAGTAACACAGAAACCCTTAGGCATCAAAGCTTTGGTTTACGTTAATGATGGATAATAATAAGGGGTAATAAGTTTGCCAGCAGAGGTATCTTGTAAAGGAAGATAACAGCTTCAAGATGGCAGCCAGGACTGAAGTCTTAATATTTTTACGATCATGCGATGCGTGCAACAGCTATTTAAAAGGAGCAGAGGTTTGAGAGTCTGATTGTGCGTGCCTGCTGTTGATTTCTTCCCCTGGATGCCTCTGGGTTACATACCTATTTGTTTGGAATTACAGCTATGCTGTAATCAGGATAAATAGAGGGGGTGGGAGGAAGGATACATCCTTAAAGAGCCATCGTTATACAGACATGGTGACTTTTTTCATGAATCTCTTCCCAGAATTTCTACCTGTTTGAACACAAGGGCTCAATTTGAGAAAAAAACATGCCAATATTAGCAAAATATGGTATGCTAAAAGAAGCAAAGATTTATGTGTGTGCCTGTTTCTTTTTTTTAAACTGTCTCCCCCGGACTTACTGTTTTTCATGAATAAGAAGAAATAAATTAAAACCATGGATATGCCACTATCATGTATAGATTAATGAAATGCTTTTGGCTTGAAGAAATTAATATAATGTGGAAGCATTGATATGAAAATATTCACTGAAGAAATCAGTAGAGGATCCTAGAAGTAGGGGCTTCAGAAGAGAAAATGTTAAGGCTGCTTTGCTTCCATTATGGCTAAGAATTTAGGGAGTTGCGGTTCCAGCATATTTGGAAAGCACCAGCTTGAGAAGGCTGTGCTACAATGCTCTGATCTAATTCTTTTTATTGAATACCAGCCATTTGTGCTGCTGATAGATCCCTGTCTATAAATAGTTCCTTTACTGACGCCATGAGGAATGTTCTGTTATTTTGACAAAAGTAATTTTTAAAAAGACCCCTGTGTTTTGTATTCAGAAAGGCTGACTCCCACAGCGATAATATTGTTAAATTTTATTTTCATAAGGATCAAATTAATGGATTGAAGAAATAACTGTATTTTTCACTTTGTGGTCTGTCGAGTTGCAGCAAACTGCCTAAGATGCAAGGTGATTCCTTGCTAGGGAAAATATGAAAATTTTGAAATGTATTTATATATGATGCTTTTAGTTCTTGTTTCTGCCTTAATCAAGGACTATTAGGCTGAGACATAATGACAAGCCTAAGATGATACATTATGGTTGGTGAGCATTTCAGTCAAAAGTTTTCAAGTCTAGTCAGTCTGGAGTTGACAATCTGCTATTCTTATGATGGTTTGCACTATAATTTTACAGTCTTTATCATGTATTGTGATTGAAATGATGGGAGTCACAGTCATAAACCAAAATAAGTGGCATACACTTTGTCTACATTTTCCCTAACTACTAAACAAGAATTCCCCAGTTTTTTGTTTCTATGGACAATATATTTACAAAATGATGGTTGTGGCAGCATGATAATAAGAACATGTGTAGATTGATATTCAAGAGTTGAGTTGAAATAGCAGAAATATTCCTATTTTTATTTTTAATCACACTAAAAGATTATTTCTCACCCAAACTTCGTAGCCAAGCTCAAATAAATATCATGTACAGACAATTTGAAACCAGTTGTTTGTAATCAGTCATTCACTTATTCCTACTCTTTACTTCTGTTCCAAATCAGTTTCACTGACACTCTTCTCTCACTTTTGGTCTTCATTCACTGTGGACTATAACATGGGAGAGAAAAAGCTGTCCAAATGCCCAGTGGTTCCCAGTCCTGCAAGCTAGGGCCAAGGACATCATTAGAAAACAGGCCCCCTTTGAGGTGGGAGACTCACTTCCTTAGCTTTTGGTAATGGAGAGGAACAGAAAGGATCACTATTTGAGAGAATGAGAGTCCTTCTTACTGTCATAGTCAAGGGAGGTGGAACTACAGCAGAGGTAGTATTCAGCTGGTTCTGACCAGTTTTGGAGAACCGGTAGTGGAAATTTTGAGTAGTTCGGAGAACCGGTAAATACCACCCGTGCCTGGCCCCATCCCCATCTATTCTCTGCCTCCTGAGTCCCAGCTGATCGTGAGGAAATGGGGATTTTGCAGTAACCTTCCCCTGGAGTGGGGTGGGAATGGAGATTTTACAGTATCCTTCCTCTGCCATGCCCACCAAGCCCCGCCCCTCACAGAACCGGCAGTAAAATTTTTTGAATCCAACCACTGGTATAATCCTCTCTACCTAGGCTAATTGCTATGCTTACCTTTCCTTCACAATTGCACCCTTTTTCACTTCAGAAGCAATTCCTCTGGCCAGGGGTCAGTACCTGGTTTTTCAAATATCCAGGTCCACTTAGTTGTTCAAGCTTTCCCTGTTAACCATTACATCATACTGATTCTCCAACCAATGTAGGGAACTGGGCTATAGGGGCACTGAAGCAGTCTTTTTTATCCTTCTGTTTATTATCATATCCTGTCTTATGTAGGTTAAATATTATTTTGTGTCTGTCAGCTGGGATTTTCTTCCAAGTTGTAAAGCGGTTTGGGGCAGGCTCTTTTAGCTGCTGGATAGGGATTTAGCTGAATTAAATAAAACTTTTATTCAGAAATAAAAAGTAAATGAGATTCTTATGGATTTGTCTCTGCTTTAAACAGTTGAACATAACAATTGTTGCAATAAGGCATCATTCATATGATAGGAATTGCTCATAAATGAAAATGGCTTAACTTTTGCAGGATCCTTATCAAGGCACTATTGTGTTAGCTACTGTGAAAGGTGATGTCCACGATATTGGCAAGAACATTGTAGGAGTAGTACTGGGCTGCAATAATTTCAGGTAATGAGACTCAACTTTTTGATCTTGCACATACCTCCTTGTACTATACTTATTTGACAGGCTAGAAATGTCTCCTGCAAGTGGGACGTTTAATTTGGCTAAAGTGCTGGCTTTCTGAAGGAAGCCTAGATTGTTTTAATCAATATTTATTAGATATGTTTATTTATATCATTTTAAAAGTACCAAGTCTAAAAAACAGCTGGTATATATAAAGTTTATCTGTTCACACAGGAAAGGATTTAGTAAAGACTGAGATAGTTTTGCCAGCAGACCTGGGTGATATGGAGTGTTTTGTCTGATTGTTGTTATGGTGGGGGGGACAGTGAGGGTTGGGTTTTGTATTTGGGGTTTTATTTCTGTAAGCCAACCTGAGTGATTGTGAGTGAGTTGGGCAGACATATATTTTTTTTCTTTGTAAATGTATTAAACTTGCATGAATCTCTACAGAATACTGTGTACTGTAATAAAAACACGGGCCAGTTAACTGTACTATCACCACAAAGCCAGAAGATTTTGGCCTCAAGTATTTTAAACTTACTCTTTGGAATACATTATGAAAGTGTATAGGATAGCATAAAAGCTCTGCAGAAACTTGATCGAAGTACATGATTGAACTTGAAACTCTTCAATTTCTCCCTAACTGAGCATATTCAGATATATTTTTAATCTGGGAATTTTTGTCTGGACATTGGGTAGCCAGTTTATAGGTCAAAGTTCTCAGGATTTGCAATATGGCAAGCTACCTTCAAATGCTTGGTAGCAGTATTACTGCCCAAGAAGTTCATTTATCTGTTCTTCTTAAATAAGATATTTCAACCCTGAGCTACAAATATTCTCCTTTATTGGTAAATAAGAAGTCACTGGACTTAGTAGAAAGTGTAACTCAAACAAGTGGAGTAATAACTAAGAATGGGGCAGTTGTTGTATAAGACGGCTCAGGTATAAGGGAAGATTACAAGCCAAATGTTGTTCTCTTGAGTTTCCTCATAAGATGATTGATTTTTTTTGTGTGGACTATTAACAGACATGGATTAATTGAGCATATGTACAAATTGATTAGCAAACTGCCATTTCCTTCCCCAGAGTTATTGATTTGGGAGTTATGACGCCATGTGACAAGATACTTAAAGCTGCTCTTGAAAACAAAGCAGGTACACACTAATTTGATTTGTATTTTGTCCAGTTTTGAGGAGTTTCAAGAATATATTTACATCATGTGAAAATGTGCATCTTCAAATGCTAGTTCTCACTAAGCTCACTAAGAAAATGTAAATTAAGGTGGATAATTGGTACAATCTTTCTTCTTGAAAACAGAATCCTTAAAATACATTGGGATTTGTGAGAAAAATGGATAAAATTTTGATTTGATATTAAGTAGTCCATTGGTGGATGTGGTTATTTTAGCTCAACTTCAGTGCAATGATTGACTTTACCGTGTAAAAATGTAGCCAGCTTATATAATTCAGATTTATTTACTTAAGGATTCTATGTTAATTTTCACCAAAATATCTACTTGTTTAAAAATGAAGTTAAAATCCAAATATATTTTTAATTTTTTCATTTTTAAAATGACTGGAAGAATAAAGTTATAATTATCTGAGACGACAGTGTTGTATTCACAATAGATATTTCAGATATTTAGAAAGTCTAATCCTACCCATTTCACACATGAGTTGAATATCCATGGTAATATATCTAGCTACAAAAAGTTAGAAGAAAGTTCTCAGTCAGATCCATGGCTTCATTTAACAACTGGATGGCATTTTTACCTTAACGTTTAACATCGATTCTGAAATCATAGAGAAAACGTTGGAAATATTTGACTGTTTACATTTATAGATATAATTGGCTTGTCTGGTCTTATCACTCCATCTTTGGATGAGATGATATTTGTTGCCAAAGAAATGGAAAGATTAGAAATAAGGATCCCTTTGCTGATTGGAGGAGCAACTACTTCCAAGTAAGTTGGTTGGTGTTTGTTTTTTGTTTTTTTTGCTATGGACAGGGGATGTTGAGCTAAATACATAGAATTGCTTATATAAAAAAGAATATGGTTTCCAAAATTAGCTTTTATGTTCCTTTTAGATTATTTTAATCAATATTTATTAGATATGTTTAATTATACCATTTTTATACCATTTTAAATGTACCAAGTCTAAAAATCAAGTGCCTGAATCCTAATTTAAGTTTCAAAGAAGTTATTGATTTCCTCAATGATAAAGAGATGTATAAAACTGATTTATTTTTGGTACAAGTACACATTTGGTTTAGCAAAAATGAACTTGGTTTTGCAACATCGAGAATCAAGCCATACGTGTTTTCCATTAACTTAATTTTCGTGCAAAGGTCCCAGGAGAATTGTAATACATCATAGATTGAAGATAAAAAATGTAATGGGATGAGAAAACCTAAACCATAGAATTTCAAACTATATCTTCTAGTTATAGATGGCTGTTGTAACAGCAGTCAATAATTAATTAAATACCTGATTCTGTTATGAGATGTGCGATGTAAATGTGTACCATTGTGTAGTGAGAATTACCTCTGCAGCACTGAAAATGAAATCATAGTTTTTAAAATATGTAAAGCTGGCATTCTGGGGAGTTTGAGAAGAGAATCTGGGAGATTCAGAGAATGATAAAATTGGAAGACACCTAAGAAGGTGTCATCTGGCTCAGGCAGGCAGTATTTATCTCAGAAATATAGCCTCTTAGATCCCGATTAGTTTCCAGTATATTATGTTAGAACTTCTTGAAAATAAAAGTATTTTGCAGTTATATATATCACAGGTCACCAACCAGTGGTCCATGAGAAAATTTTGGTGGTCCGTGGAGAGATTTTGGCCCCAGGGAGGGAGGG
>JANHGD010005104.1:356155-373189 GCA_027560375.1 Imantodes cenchoa | reverse complement strand
AACCTTATGTTTGTGAGAGAGGCTTTATGTGTGGATGTGTGATAAAGAAAGAAAGAAAGAAAGAAAAAGAAAGAAAAAGAAAGAAAGAAAAAGAAAGAAAGAAAGAAAGAAAGAAAGAAAGAAAGAAAGAAAGAAAGGCGTGTATGAATATTTTACTGCATTAATGAGCATCTTGGGCTTCCTATTGGAAAGATCACTTTTTCCATCAGCAACTTGGAAAGTAAAGAATGTAAACAAACTTTAATTTGTATACTTAAAAACAAGATGCTTGCATATTTATATTCATTGTTTGATTTCATGTACAAACTGTCCTACAAAGTGTGCATGTGAAAAAAATACTGTAGCTCCTATGGTGTCAAGTGCACTTCGGTGATTAGTGTTATCCCTATTTAGGGAATTCTTTGTGGGCCAGATTCTGCTTTCCTTTTTTACAAGGCAACATTGACCGCTACTGTCAATGGCCTTCAGAGCAAGACAAGCTCAGTTTCACCTTTTTCATTGTAATCTAGTAGGTAGCTAAAGGGGGGAAAGTATGGAAAAATATTTTTACCTAGGGAATAGTTTTTATTGTGTTTCCTTGTAAAATGACCTTTTTTGAATTTTTCAATCCATCTTGATATCAAAAAGAATAAGGGAAGTTATCAAGATTGTGTGCATTTTGTGCTAAAAACCCAGATTTTAGCACAGAAACGCAGATTTTATACTTCAGAAAAGCTGAATTCCAAAGTCTGTCTCTCAATCCTATGAATTAGGTATATTTCTGTATTTCATGTTGATTGGCATATGGGTAAAGGAAGGTGAACAAATGCAAAAAAAAGTATGGATGCAGACTAAGAAACACTGCCTCTGACAATTGGAAATTCAGATCATTCTCAGCCTTAAGATCTAGAAACATGCCTTTTAAAAGTTTAAAATTCTCAGGATAGCAAAATCTGCACTTAAATTAGAACTTCTATATTTCTGGGTGGATCATGGAATACACACAGCCTTGCTATTTCCCTGTCTTTTCTGTCACTGCTGCATTTGAGGGTTCTGGGCAATGATAATTAAACAAGGGTCATTTAAAAATCAGCTTCAATGTCTCTTTGCACAGAATAAAATTTTTTATTAGATTGACCAGGCATAAAATAAACTTGCTCTATTATAAATTCCTAATAATTATCATATAGTTTTTTACAGGTCACCAGTTTTAGCTATATGATTTTGACTGAAAAGATTTTTTTTTGATACTATATTTGGTTTTTTATATATAATTCCTGATTTTGTAATTACTTTTCACTGAAAAATTGCAGGTTTGCAAAGTGTTTTAATAAGAACTTGTTCAGTTTCGAAGTGGGCTGTTCAGCTATTCTAGAAATGAATTTCAGTCTCAAAATGGAAGTGTGATAAGGTCAGAATGGCCTGTTTCAGAGTCAGAACAACTGTTTCAAACTCAAAATAAAGCATTTTAAGCTAAAAAGATCTCAAAT
Organism: Imantodes cenchoa; assembly: GCA_027560375.1. NCBI lineage: Eukaryota > Metazoa > Chordata > Lepidosauria > Squamata > Dipsadidae > Imantodes > Imantodes cenchoa. The sequence continues at coordinate 371,720 of JANHGD010005104.1, read as the reverse complement.
TCAAGTTATTTTGCACTAGTTACCTCTAGTGAAAATTTAGTGTCCTGGTTCTCTCAAGACACTAATGTTAGTACTGTTTACTACAACTTTACATAAAAGCTGGTTTGCTGGCTTATTACATTTTGTATAGGAATGTCTTTCCTTCCATAACCAATAGGATCATATAATTTTGAATAACTTTTTAGATTATATACATTTATTTTTTAATGTTTACGAAATTCTGAAAAATACATACACATTGCTTTCATCTAGTCTTAAAAAACTTATTTTCCTTCCCTCTTAATCTAGTCTATGGCATACGTTTATGGAATACGTTTATCACTATTTATTCTTCCCACTAATTCAGTTATTTCCCAGGAATTCAATCACAATCTTTTACCAAGGTAATTCTCTAATCTCTAAGCCACACAATAATTTGCCTCTACTCTGGATGCTTCCATTATAAATGTCTATTCTATAAATGTACATCCACAAAAACATTTTAATGCAAGCATTTAATTTGATGCAATGACTAAATTTAGATTTTAATATAATCATAGACCAATTGAAGTAAAAATATATATACAGTATATCTCACACATAGATAAAGAAGAATTAAAAATATTTTCTTTAAAAAAACTAATTCTGTTTTGAGATATGTTTTATTACAGTTCTTCTGGGAGTGTAGTGCCTGCAAGTTGACACCACACATAGAATGTAGACCCAGAAAGCGCTATAAATTTTAAGTCCTGGTGGTTAGAAGTATCTTGTGTCCTTGACCTTTCCTTTTTGTAGCCACAGAAACCATATGAAATACTGTCTTTTTTCAGAATTCAAAAGCAGCTATTTCTTTCCAAGTAACTAAATAAATATTCTAAAGAAATGAGATTGCTGGTTTATTTATATGCCTGTTCTGTTTAGTCATAATATTCTATTAATTGGCATAAAGATAATACTGCCTCTTTTAAAACTGAATATCTGTGCAAAGAGCTTTTTTGAAACTAGTAGGTTAGTGTATTTCAAGTTTGGGACCAAAGATTTTTTTTTCCTTTTAGGTTGATTGAGCTGCTGTGATCACTTCAGGCTTTCTACTTTTAGTGGGAGCAGCTTTTGATAGATTTTAGACTGACTGTGGGATAATGACTATATTAATATAGAGTCCTACTGTGCAAGTAATTGCCACAACATTTTTATATTTCCTGCTATCATTTCTATGTTAATGTAGGTGTGGCTTGTTTTCATAATGTTTCAAAACATAAAGGTTTTTACATATACTAGCAGGAATGGATCTCTTGCTATCAAGTTGCTTTTATTTTGCTAATAATGCTTTTTTTGAAGAGCATATGGAGAAGGAGGTTTTTAAAAAGCCAAGTCCTCCTCAGAGAATTTCAAAGCTGAAATCTATTTAGAATTTGAAATATATAATATCTTCTATTTTAAAATTATTTGGGTAAGATGGGATAAGGATAATGCAGATGAAGGCTATATTCAATAGTATTACTATGGACTTAGCCACAGAATGATGCTTATCCTTTTATTTTACCTACTTTGCCAAATTAGATATACAGTTTTGTGATGATATGGATGATTGTTTGCATAAATGATTCTTAGCTGAAGTAATCTATAAGTCTGGTCCTCCCTCCCTTCTGTTCAGTGGGTTAAACTAGTTTCTGCAAAGTATCAGTAATTGAAAGTGCTGTTTTTCCTTAAAACCAAAATATTGATTTTAAAGAAACCTCAATCTCAGAATTCCATTCATCTTGAAAATAGTGTTAATTCATTAATCTCAATCATTTCTCTTAATAGTGAATATATTGTTGATTCTGGTTGTTGATTATTAACTTGCCTAAGCAGAGTGATCCAATTTCAAGAAAGGAAAGAGGAAGATAAAGAAATACTCTGGTATAGGTTAATGCTGTTAGGTGGGACAAATAAAACAGAATTATTGTCTAATAATTGGGACAATATAGGAACCCATAACTTAATAACATCTTGTCAAATACCTTATTTGCAATTCACGAAGGCCACCACATTGATCACCGGTATCACATCCTTATAGGTAAGAAAGAATTCTACAGTAATACAGTTGAATAGGAAATGCAGCCTCTTTTAGAGGGAGGAACTCTTAAAATTTTAAAATCCTTAGTAAGCAGAATCAATAAGAAGGCATTATGTAGGAAAGTTTTGGTTGAGGAATTTCCAGTAGGGAGAGCTACAAAGTTTATCCGAATGCTTTATTATATACCCAAAGAGTTAGGTTCCATGGTAGGAAAACAAAAAGGCTGATAGAAAGGATATCCCCTTGCTAAATTTCGTATTATTATTCTTGTTCCTCTATTTTACTAAGGGCCTTGAAAAAACAAAACAATATGCCAAGGCCCTGGACTTGTGCCAGCTCAATTATCTGAAGAGAAATTCAGAGAACAACTATCATCTGCTTCAGAGTCAACTAACAGTGAGATATATATCAGGGTTGCATTCTGCTTCCTCCTCCTGTTGATTCCTATTAAGCCACAGAAAGCTTCCCACCATATGGGATGTTTTATTGCATTCTGTGATTTATATGTATGGGTTCGACATCCGTGCAGACCCTGTCCAAGCAGCCAAGAGATACAGAATTTCAAGGAGGAATGCCATTTTCTCTGTGTAGCATCACACATGACTAGATCAGATCACACTAAACCCTCTCATTACATTTTTGTAACCACAGTAATTAACTTCCCTCCCAGATTTTCCTCTGAACCCCAAATCCTTTATTGTTTAGTATTTCCATTTCTGTTTTGTTTTGCAAGGAGCATGTGCAAAATGGACAGACCCCCCCTCATGAACAGACTTTCCAGTATCTGTCTTTGGTCTTGAAGATCCTATTCCAGAAGTGCCATTGTTGTAGAAGTAAAATTCACTCTTCGGATCGAACTTTTTCTATCTAGGGAAAGGTGATTCAGTAAACTCTTGTAAATATTGCCAAACAGACAGATTCAGCATAATCATTTGTCTTGGTTGTGAATTTTCCTTGAGAACAAGCAAATGGATGGCAGATTCTAGCATTTCTTCCTCCACTTAAAATCTATTGTGCCCCAGAAACTGTCTAAACATCCCTTTCCCTCTTTGATTGCAGCCTCTCTTATAGGAAATACCAAGCTTCTATTGTATTGCTACTTGTATAGAGGAATTACTCATTAAATTGACAAAGCCTTCCCAAAAACCTGCCCCACTCGAGGCTAAGCAGGAAAAAACTAGGAGGAAAAAAATCAGGGTGCTGTAGAGCTTTTACCTTGAGTTCGTTTCCATGCCTGCTTCCTTCTTTCTACCATTGCTAGATTCACCTATCTGAGCCACATAAATGCTTCTTAGTCTTCCTCAATCCTAAGACTTAAGTATCAGGAGAGTTTATTAATAGTTGTCCAGATTACTCTTTCACAACAGAAAAATTTGGGATGAAGACCCTCTCCTACCTCAGCATAGTCAAGATCAAAGCTTAGATATCTTGTGAATATGTTTCCTTGGGGGAATACCTCTTTCTCATTCCCATAAGTTCCATATTTTGTTAACATGTTCCAGAAATTAAAATTGGGTCTTATGGCATCAGTTTTGTTTTGATTTTGATCACTCTTCCAATCTTATTAAAACTACTGGTTTTAGCGGTTTCCCTCATGCCATGGTTTTATGTTCTTAGGATATGGCTTCTTCAAAACAGAACTGATATCTGAGTTTTAATTGACCATGGCTTTAACTTGAATGTAACTAACTTCTCCACACTCACAGACTGGAATTACATCTTCAAATGTTCCTCAACTCTGGAATTTTATATAGAAGTGAAGAGGATTACCAAATATTATTAAAATACCCATCTCCCAATTCTGTTGCAGTGGAGGTCTTATTCCAGTTGTCACTCTCAGCAAAAACCAACATGGATAAGGAAGAAGGTCTTGAACACAAGTTATAATCCTCAGAGATACTCGATACTCTTTGCATTGCAAATTATCTGTATGATGAAATGCCACAATTTTTACAGGAGATTCCTACCAGCCTACTTGTTAGATGATAAGTATCAGATAAATCTGATAAATGAAGCTCACTTAAAAAAAAAAAAAACCTCCCTTAATTCTGATGAGGATAGCCTTGTGAGGTAGTCACAAGGAAATATACCCTAATTCTACTAGCAAAAATCTTCTCAAAAAAATTAGATCACAGCTGCCTCTCAGTATCATTGACCAAGTATCCTATTACATATTTCCCACTACACACTTGTGGCATTCCATAAGCCAATTCATTCAGTTCCAAGCAGTTTCCACTTTCCTGACATGTATTTCAAATAATTCTGTTGGAGATTAATTTATTTTCTAATTATTTTTCATACTTTTTATTTCCTGCAGTCACCGTACTTTTATCTTCCATTCTTTCACTTCTTTCCTTTCATATCCATTTTCTCCCCAAGATCTACTCTTGACACTGCCAGGAAAAAAAAGTCTCCCTAAACTCTTTCACACCACTCTGCAGTCAGATCTCTAATTTAGTGACTTGATACAGTTGTTTGCATCTCACTAGTATATACTCAGTTTATTGCAAAACATTGATTTCATAGCTTTGCTATTAGGAACCCTTGTTGGAAAGATTATCACAACTTAAGAGATTTAAGTCTAACTCAATTTCCTATTGAATTTAGTGGAGGGTTTGTCTTCTGAGTATTAACCACTCAATCCTATCGTGGGGGCTGCAATCCATCCAGGTGGTATAATACAAAAACATTCATGGGGTTATTTATTATCTACAACCAGCCTTTTTCTTAACATAAACTCCATTAACTGTCTGAAGGAGTAATGTTTTTTCCAGTTCAGAGTTCAAATAAATCCACTTGTACAAGTTTCTTGTTCATTATGGATTATCCATATAATTTCCCTAAAACTTTGTAGCTCCTCTTATTACATACATTTGTAAATATCCTTGTAGAAAAAACTATTTGTGGCAATTTCATAGATATAAAAGAAGTCAGTACCTTTGGAATTTTCCAATTCAAAAAACAAAATTGTCTTATATTGATGGGATTACCCAGGTAATGGGCTACAATATGTTTAATCTTATAATCCATTTAAAATGTCCTCTATTGATTATTTTTTTCTATGAAATCTTTAGGAGAATAAGGCCCATTACTATAAGTAGTTATTACACAATAAAATTTGTAACAATCTTATCTTGGAATTTATAATTTAGGAACTATACATAGGCAACTCTTTTTGTATCCCAAATGTCTTCTAGATTTGTTTACAACCCTTTATAATTTCCATATTAAAGCAGCTTAGTACATTTTAAAGGGAGCCTTTTACATATTTTTGTGTAATACATATGATATTCATTATAGAGAGAAATGTGATTTGAGAGCAGCATAAAACTGATTCATTACAGGGTTATACACCCCTTTTAAATTGTGACAAAATCAATGTGTAGTGGCTAATTTACATCTAGAATAACCATATTTATAGGTTTTTAAAAAAATTAAAATCAGTAATTTCTCTCTAAAAACTTTGAGATTACTTTGTTACAGCTGTACCTAATTTGGATCACTGCTTGAAGGCAAGTAATGATTCAGTCCAATATCCAGTTAACTCTCAGTAAGTTTCATGAATTGATATGTTTAGAATTTTTCTGTAAATTTACAATTGGACCAATAACCTTTGCTACTATGGCAGTAGCTATTAACTGTATTATCTCACAGGAGATTTAACAGGTTAGAATCAAACATTAGTTAAATGCTGTATGACAGTCAATACTGCTGAAATTCTTTATTTAAAAAGAAAATTATTTTGGGGGACAATTTTTCAGTGCAGTACATATCTTTGCATCCATTGTATGATTAAATGAAGAATCCTGGTCAATACATTTCTGATACAAATGTATTTTTTTTGCTGAGTTTCTGGTTTGCACATGTATATAGACATTGTTTTTATTATATAAGAAACATCATTAACCACAGTCCAAATAGGAAAATATATCCCTGAACTTGCTATGTTAGCAAATGTTTGGGATTAGGACCATGTATCAGCTGTTGCTAATGATGTCATGTTGGCATTGCAGTGCAATCCAGAATTACAAGTATAGTCAAGTTTCAAAGCTGAAATATTTCACTTCATTGTCTTTACTGAAGTAACCTTTCAAATAATTCCTCTTTTTTGTACAGTGTCTTTTAAGTTTATACAGTCTGACTATATCTGGTATCAGCACCCTTCAGTGATTTCCTAAAGGGAATACCTCACTTTGAGCAATTTTTTGTAACTGTCAAGTGAGTCGAATTATGTGTCTTTGTTTTTAATTGTAAAATGCTATAAACTGAACCATGCCAAGGAACAAAATAATCATGGCTTTTATGGTTTACCATTGTGAGACACTGATTTCCTTAAAATAATTTTTTTGTTTGTTTATAAGAATTGGGTCTTTTCAAGATTTTAATTATGCATTGTGGCATCACTGGGCATTTTACCCTGGTTGGATTTTTTTAATTTGACTGGATTCTGGTAAACTTAATTTTGAATGTGAATACAAATTAAAAGAATGGGGAAAATATTTTGTAGTTTTTGTGTATTTCTTAATACTATAAAATTCATAATTTTGAAATATGAACCATCAGATTATAAAATAAAAGAAAATCTTTAATTTCTGTAAAATTGCTGATGTACCACATAAATAATACAAGAAAAAACAAATAGGCTGAAATGATATATTGAAAGGAGAGGATTTTTTTACACAGTTATGATCAATAAACTATTAATTGCTGTAAATGATTATTCAACTAATTTTCAACATTGTTTCAATTGCAAATCTAAACTGAAAACCAACCCAAAAGGCCAAGAAATTACAGAAGAAGTTGGATGCGTATTGAAATCTTATCTAAGCTCAAACCACATTTTGGGATTTTCACATTTAAATTAAGATTCTTTTAAAATGCAAATAACAGCTGTCTGATTTCAGCATTATAACAGATGGGTGGGTAAGTAGGTTAGTTGTAATCTTGAAATAATCTCTTAATATTGGCATGTATTAAGAGTTGGGAATCCTGACACACTTATGTTTGGTTGTCTTAAAAGCTGCATTTATAAAATATACAGAAACAATCAGTGCTACAGTACAAAACAACTGTTATTAAACACATGCACCACCATTGTACACCTTACTCGCCATCAGTGCACCTTGTAACCTATACTTGTTATAAATTAAATTATTACATTTTTTTTTTGCACAATCCCAAAATATAGTTCCTGCAGACCCACCTTAAAGCATAGTGCATGACCAGGGAGTTGCAAAATGGAAAATGTGTACTCAGTGAGGGTTTCTGACTCAGCCTTGTGTATACACAGCTAAACATTATATCAAAGACTAATAACTGACTCATGTAAATAAGTTTACACTTAAGTCAAAATATTTATATTATATTTAAACACAAGTCACCAATTGGATTTTAGAAATAAGGTATGCCACTACATGTTCATGGTGAGGGTGAACCTATAATTGCTAAACAGAACCTTCAAAAAACACTTTGGAACCACTCCTAAAATCATCTCTTGACAGCTAACACTGCCATCTTTGAGCTGTGTCTGCTTCATGTTAAGAAGCTTAAGGTGCAGGTTAGGATATTAGCATGTCCAATACAATTATCACCCACTATACCAATTTTATGGTTAGGATAGTATAGTAAAGCACAAAGCTTGACTGAAGCACTACCTGAGATGCAATACACATAACTACTTTTGAAAAAGCATTGAGACTATAGCTTCAGCTCATACTAAAACCCTTCTTCCTGACTCAGATTTGAGTTCAGATTTATAAATGCACAGCACACCATAGAAAACAAACTAAATGGGCAGACCTTTTTTGAATGCTTCCCACAAGAAAGTTGGAAATATTTTTTTCAGCCTAGATCTGGTAGCTCTACTTAAAAGGAGGTATTTGTAGATACCCATGTAGGCCATGTGGAGGTTGTTTGCAGCAAACTGCCTACCTCAAACGGCCTCTCATACCTACATGATCTCATCCAGTTCACATAGCCAGGATGATATCATGTAGGACACTATCCCTGGCTGGTACCTCATCTCATCTAGGCTGTATCAACAGGATGTTCTTAAGGATTGGTGAGAATTCAATAAAAATGCTGTTACTTTCTTCGACCCTTTGCTGCTTGGAAAACAGTATAAAAAGCAAACACTCCGAAGGCAGTCAGACATCGCATTCTGCAATGACTTGTCTCTAATTCCATCAGGTTTTTCCAATTTTCTTGTGGGAAGCATTCCAAAAAGATCTGCCCGTTTAGTTTTAGCAACTTGTTGTATATGGCTTGGGGGGGGGGGGAGTGGGGAAGGACACGAAACGTTTAAAGCAGAATCAATTTTACAAGTGGTCGAATATTTTATAACTTTGAGGCTGTCATTTTTAAAAATTATTCCAAGGATCCTTTCTGGCATGTTAAAGCATGTACTTCAGAGTTGTCAAGTTAGGGTCAGAGCGAGGCGAGAACGTGGATCGCCTACGGGAACGGTCGCGTTGCAGGCTGACACCTGCACACGTTCGCCCGGGATTCCATTGTCCTCTAAGAGACTACGTTTCCCAGCACTCTCCGCGCGGGCCGCTTCGTTTCCGTTGTCGAAAGAAGGGAGATCCGAAGAAGAGAAGCGGCTGGGGAGCTGATCGCGCTCGCCTCGGGCAACGGCCCCGGAGTTGGAGCGCTCGGTGTCGTGCGCTGCTCTCTGTGGTGGGTGGTCGATGCCGGTGGCGACCGCGGCGCTGGTCTTGGGGAGCGATGCTGCCGAGGCGCAGCTCGCTGACGGGGCTGGCGGTGGGGCTCTTTGCCGTCTACGTGGCACACACCTGCTGGGTGATGTACGGCATCGTCCATACCCGGCCCTGCCTCGCCGCCATCCACGAAGGCGAAGTCAACGACGGCTGCATCCAGCCTTACCTGGCGCGGCGGCCCAAGCTCCAGGTGAGCACCCCCCCCCTTCATTCCTTCTCCCCACCTGAGTCCTAGGTGCAGATGAGCGGTAATTGTTGGCAGCGATGCAGTGGCGCTTCCTGATTGGGGTGGGGCGGAGCGGCATAATTCCCCCCCCCCTTCGGTCTGAGATGCAGGTGAACTTTGACAGGTGAACTTTGACAGGCTGGATTTTTTCCCCCTTTTTTGCTGTAGTTAACATGGAAGATCAGCGCTGCAATTGAAATTTCTAAAGCAAAAGCCCCCTTCGTTGCAATGGGAAGGCCCTTGCCAGAGTATTTTACAGGTTATTTAACCCGGCAGTCGTTTCCCCTGATCCCAGGAGGCATTAAGTAGGCAGATTATCTCATAGCGCAATGTTAATGCCAGCACCTTGCCCTGATTCTTGTTCTGGGATGTATTGGTCCTACCATTCTAGCCATGAAAATAGCTTTTTAAAATTTTTCCTTAGCCTCTTGTATGGGGGAGTTGTGCCTACCAGTATTTGTCATACGGCAGTCTGCCTTTTTTCCTTTTTCCAATAAGACAGAGTACTATTTTTTTTTAATTTTGCCCAGTTCTGTCCACATATTATGTTGCTAGGATTTTTCTGATAACTGCTGCAAGAAGTAGAAGGCCAAGAAATAACAGTAGTGCCTCTCTTATATAAAAGTGTAGCCTGCAAGAGTACATGAAGTTACAACGGTAAAGACAAGTCGTAAGTTTTTCACACTTATTTATTTATTTATTTGTCAAGCACGTACAAGATAGTAGTTATTGGTATAACTTATGATTGTTGTAGCCCCCCACTTGCCCAAAGTCACATGATCAATGTGGCAACTGCCTCATATTTATGATAGTTGTAGTATCGCAAGGTCAACTTTCTGATAAGCAAAGTCAATGAGGAAGCAGATTCACTTAGCAACCATGTTAATAACTTAACAACAGCAGTGATTCACTTAACTGTGGCAAGAAAAGTCATAAAATCGAGCAATATTCACTTAACTGTCACACTTAACACAGAAATTTTGGACTTAATTGTGATCGTAAGTCGAGGATTTAGTGTTGTTCCCTGCTTTTTATTGGTCCATTAATATGAACTACATATGTTCAATAAACAAAAAGTAGATGTACTAGATGGGCATATATTGGCGTACTAAATATATTAGCTTCCAATCTATAGCAGCTGCTCCTTCTCTACGAAATCTAGTGGGAGCACCAAATTTTGTTAAGCACTAATTCATGAATTGATTTTTTTCACCTTTTAGAAGAAAGATGGAGAGATATCTTTGATTTGAACAGGGTGTACAACTTGTACCCTTCCAGTAAGATTGTTACAGGTGGAGCATATATTATGATTTACTTGTCAATCACCCTATATCTGCAGTAGGAACATACAGGAAACTTGTTAAGTCCTTGCCAAACTACAGTGAATTGACTATTATAATGGGTTCCTTTCATCTTGATGAGGCATACAAATTGACTGAAATGAGTAGGGAGAAGGAAGTTGCATGCATTTTTTTCAGTTTGACCAAACCATTTTTGGGGAAGGGAGAGAGAAGAGTGGTAGCACGAATGAGGAAACTTGTCATCCAATATAAAAAAAAGAATGATTAAGGCAAGAATCTTTAAGCTATCCAGCAAAACAGCAATTATTAATGGTCTTTCTTCTTTTTCAGCTAAGTGTTTATACAACTACACGCTCAAACATAGGCACTGAAAATAACATTGACCTGGTTTTGAATGTGGACAATTTTGATGTTGAAACTAAATTTGAAAGGTAATTTGAATTTATTTGTTCAGTTTTTCCAAAAGATCTCTTTTGTACCCATCCCATATCAAATTTTAGTAAATTACATTTGATCCCTATTTATATCAGTGACTGTATTAACATTTGTTTAAATTATTATAGAAATACCTATTACCCATTAGCCAGTATATTTCATGAAAAGAAATCAGGTCATATATTTGTTTGTTTGTTTTTCTTTTTATTACAAAAAACTTACAAGTTTACAAGATATCAGACCAATCTGACCTTTCAGTTTTAATCACATTTATGAGAAGTAAGCCTAATTGATGTTAATAGTGTTTCTTCAAAGTAAGTGTGTTTAAAGTGTAATTCTAAGCTTATATATATGTTTTTCTGGTTTTACACATACTGTATTTTGCTTAAACTTTCCATAAACTTTCTATAAATTAATAAAGTTTATTTTTATTATTGCTAACTCTGACTTTGCTGTAATTCTGGATCACATGGGATGGATAGAATTTTTTTCTCTACTGTTCCTTTGGCAAGAAACAAAAGGAGAAGTAGTGCTTCTTATGCAGTGTAGACTTTGACAGAAATCTCAGAAGCTCATTGCTGTTGTCTCTTGCAAATGTGGAAGTAGCTATTTTTTTTCACTACCGTCTATTCTTTTCTCATTTATATGAAAACCAGTTTTATTTTTTGTTAGACCTGTAGAGACTTAAATAAAATGGAGATGACAGTAATAACCCATGAGCAGAGTGTTTACTGGACTGCAAAAAATGTAGATGTTGTAGGAAGAGAGTCATGTTAATCTATAGTGGCAAAAAGTCAAAAGGAGTCTAGTAGCACTTTTTCCAACTAACACATGTTATTAGAAGGCATAAGCTTTTCCACTCAGTTCATTAGAAGGCATGAAGTTGCTTCTGTATGAATTGTAAATGGTTTTGTGCTTTTATCAAATGTGGCATGTGTGGGGGGGGGGGGGCAAAGTCACCCATTTTAAATTCACCCAATTTAAATTATAGCGATTTCAAAATATTCCAATTTAGTGTGGTTCGTTGCACAGTCAGCCAGATATTTAGTTTGGATGTGGCATTTTTATCTACTTATTGGGTCCTTCCCAAGGACATGGAATAGTAAGATGTTGTTCTTTGACGGTGTTAAAGGCATTGTCGCAGGATGTGAACTGTTCCAAGTAAAGCTGCTTTTTGCAAACTGACTGTGATTTTGTCAATGAAAATGATCTTCAAATAGTGCTCCAGTTGTTTTGGGATTGCACCCAAAATGTATATTGGTACTACCTTTCCTTTCTTTTGCCACAGTCATTCTACTTCTATTTGCAGGTCTTTGTATTTTGTGATTTTCTCCAGTTCTTTCTCTTTTATTCTGCTGTCTCCAGGTACTGCCATATCCATTATCCAGACTTTTTGTCTTTCAGATAGACAATTAAATCTGGGGCGTTATGTGACATTACTATTATTATTTATTACACGTATATGCTGCCCAGCTCCCACTGATGCTTAATTAAAATCTAAAGTAGATTATGATTGTTATTTTAGCATCATCTGTAAAATACATAAGCCCTAATTATGAAAATTTTCAAATAATGAAGAAAAGTCTATTGGTGACATTTAAAATGTTAGTAATTCACTTTTGGAATTAAACAGATATAAATGTACCCTATCTCTATGACCAAGTTGAAGCATTTTTATAAACTATGTTTTGCTTTTTAGAACTGTTAATGTTTCTGTACCAAAGAAAACAAGAAATAATGGGACATTATATGCCTACATATTTCTTCATCATGCTGGAATTCTGCCTTGGCATGATGGCAAGCAAGTGCATATAGTAAGCCCTCTCACTACGTACATGGTACCTAAACCAGAGGAAATCAATCTTCTAACAGGAGAACCTATCACCCAGGTGAGATTATTTTCCCCTGTTGGGGGTGGGTAGTTTCTGAAATCTAAAGGACCAACAAATGAAATAAAATGATGTATTGTTCATAGGAATTTGGGTGTTGTTTTTTAATTAAAAAGCTACAAATGGCCTTGCTTAAATCATGAACGGTTCAAAACAGGATAGAGATGTTTGCTTTTCTGTGAAATACCACAGTGGTTTCTATCATTTTCTTTCTGTATTCAATTTGGAAAATACATGCTTTCTTTGATAGTAACAAAATATATTCAAATGAAGTTAATTATTTCTCGCATCTATCCTGAACCCGCCAATTCAATATCCGCTTTATTTTGATTTTTTTTTTAAATGTATTTTGAGCTTTTCTTTCGCTCTTTGTAGAAGTTCGTAAAGTGATTCCTCTGTTACTGTGATTTTGAGTTTTCCCCTCAAATGTAATACTTGTCTAGAGGGAGGATGCAAGGAGATATTTGGTGATAAGTGATTTTAGTGTTTAATACCTAAAACAATAATTTTATTCTGTTGTTGCAAGGATGTATGTCTGTGAAATCATGTGAAATCTTGTTTACATTTTTTTCTTAATTAAATAGCAAATTGAAACAGAAAAAAAGCAGAACTATGCCCTAGATGAGCCCGTGTCACACTGGAGGTCTAGGTTGACCTTAAATGTTATGGTGGAAGACTTTGTCTTTGATGGATCCTCTCTCCCAGCTGATGTACACAGATATATGAAAATGTAAGCTAATAATTGATTTTGCTTCTGGTAAAGTCCACATAAGATAAAGAATAATGTTTAATATCATGGTTTTCAACAGGGGCAAGTAATATTTTGCCACTGAGGACCATATTTTTGTTTCTCCAGATTCCCAAGATCCTTCTCACTGTAACCTGTGTGCAAAGTAGCAATCAAAAGAAAATAGTGCAGCCTTCCTAACTTTGACAGTTTCCAGATATGTGAACCCAGAAGATGCCAGAGTTGGGAAATGCTGCTATTGCAATACATTTTTCATTTTCAGATTGCTTTTCACAAATGACTTAGTCTTAGAAAGCAATTGTATTGCATTTGGGGACTTTGAACTAACCCAAACTACTGTTGCCTAGCATAGTAGTAAGATAATTATTGTATATTATTTATTCAGCCATAAAGATTGATATTCAAACCTTTAGTTATTAAGCTTTCCAGATTTCAAACAAGTTTGAACATGAAGTATTACTTCCTCTAAACTATTTCAGATGTTGGTGATTAAAAAGAAAAGAATAGTCACTTGTAGGTTGCCTTGAGCAACTTGAAAGAAGTTGGGAGAGGTATAAAAATTGATTGCATCACTTAATATAAACTCAGAGTTTATTCCATACTAAACTATGTGAAGGTTCCATTATTTGCTTGTAAGAGGGTATGTTTAACAGCTGTCTTTCAGACCTCATAACCTCTAGTCTCAGAAGCCTATCTGACTGTTCATTTGTTTTTTGTTTTGTGGGCCCAATGACATTTACCCATGTTGCAGTTCATAGATATAAATTTAGGGTGTATAAGAGATGCCTACTTCCCATAAATACTGATCCAGATATAAAATTCCCTTTTTTAGTCCAAAAACGAAAAACTAAGTACAGGTGGTCCTCATTAATCACAATTGGGACCAGCAACTTTTTCATAAAATGAAAAATCACGTGACCACACCCAACATATGTTGGTGGTTGACTCAATTCCAGCTGCAGTCATTACGCAAATCACAACAGGTCAATAAGACATCACATGGCCACAGCTTGCGACTTCCTGCTGACTTCCCCATTGACCGCTCATCAGAAACCACCGGTGAAGGTTTGCAAATGTCAACCTCTTGGCTGCCAAACAATGTGCCTTTGTAAATGCATGCTGGTTGCCAAGTGCTTGAATCACAATCACATGATTACAAGGATGCTGTGACAGCTGCATCTTCAGGGACCAGTTGTCAATCTGCTTACTCAGCACTGTTGTAACTCTGAACCTGAACAATTGGTCAATATGTGAGGCCTACCTGTAGATGTTCAATCCAAGACTTGTCTTACACAATATATAGGATATACTAGGACACCTGTTTCTGAAAGACATATATTGTAAAATTATTCATTTAGGATGGAAATCTTTGTGTCAAAACTGATGTATTTATCATAAATATTTTTAAATGCAGAATACAATTGGGCAAGACAGTACATTATCTTCCAATATTATTTATTGATCAGCTGAGTAACAGAGTAAAAGACTTAATGGTAAGTAACAATTGTGGTTTTTTAAAAATTAAATACTCTCTCTATCTTTACTGAGTATTTTATAGAAAGTAAAATGACATCTAAAAAGGAGTGCAAAGAAAGAAAATAAAAGTTATGAAAAAACAACTTCTGACCCTTTCTTCAATATATATTGATAAATCCATCATCTCCCCTCCTTTTTATCTCCTCCAGAAATTCCTTCAGACAATATTTAATTCTCATATTTTGCAATCATTAAATCCATAAATTATTTCACTTTTTTCTTCTTTTAACAAAAAATAAATAAAAGGATTCTGGGTTTTTTTTAAAAGGCACTTATTTTCTCCCTGATCTAACAGTAGTTCTCCCATTTCTGCTAATTCTGACACTTTTACTATCCATTCCTCCAAGAATTTCAATTCTCTTTCATTTTGTCCCTATAACAATCTTGCTGCAAAATTATATACAAAATTATTTTTTAAAGAACCTCTTCTAATTCAGTAGACATAAGTCCCAATAATAGTCTGCTTCTCACATTGAACATATATCCTACAATGTCAGTGAAACTATTTAGAGTTAATGTTTCTTTTGTACAGCAGAATATGTGTAAGATAAACTTTATAAGTGTAAACATACAAACTTATAAAATATGAGCCTAACTAAGTGTGCTACTACCATATCATAATTGGTCCAAATGTTCAAGTGAAAACTCTGCAATAACATTTGAGGGTAACAGG
>JANHGD010005104.1:208822-222294 GCA_027560375.1 Imantodes cenchoa | reverse complement strand
CATGCGCGGAAGCAAAAAGGAGCCGAAATTTCGTTTGGGCAAGCGTGCTCACGCGAGATTTTGGCTTCTGCGCATGCACAGAAGCCAAAAATTGCGCGAGTGGGCGGCACGCCCACTCGCAAGGACGCTGACTGCGCGCGCAGCCACTCCGGTAATTCAGGTAAGTGGGAAACCGCCCCTGATTGCAACCATCTGGGCCAGTTTCCAACAAGAATCATCAGTTGGGGAATCTGGAATCACTTAACGACCACAGTAAAAATGTTCATAAAATTGGCTCACTTTACAACCTCATTGACTTATGATGAAAATTTTGTAGTGGTAAATCAAAAAGTACAAATAAAACTACCTCCTCCAATTTGATATTCCTTTCAAAATTAAAATAGACTTCTAATTCCCAGACTCTTTGGAATTCAGATTTACACTTAACTCTTGAGATGCATTTTTTTTACTTCAGCTTTCTTACTGCTGTTTTGTTTTGAAATGGTACCTGTGCAAAAAGTACTTCTGCTTAGCACATGTGTGAATGCTAACTCTTCTAAATATGTCTTCCTCTTTTGGAATGTGTCAGGGAGCTTGCAAATTCTGGCTTTCTTTGTTGCAGCAAGAGTCTTTGTTTCGTCTTCTGCCTTTTCCTATAACTGAACCTTAAATAAAATGAATTACGTGTTGACTTCCCTCATTTAACCTGATGCTCAGTTAACTCCAGTTAACAATTGGGGGTGGTTGGGTTTTTTTTACTCTACCACTGTAATTTTTATGTTAGTAACATGGTTGTTAAGTGAATCTGGCTTCCCCATTGTCAGAAGGGTACAAAAGATGATCACATGATCCTGGGACACAGCAACCATTGTAAACATGAATCAGTTGCTAAGCATCTGAATTTTGATCATGTGATCATGGGGACGTTGCAATGGTCATAAATGTGAAAAAGTCATTTTTTTTCCAGTGCCATTGTAACTTTGGAACGGTGACTAAATGAGCTGTCGTAAGTCGAGGACTACCTATACTTTGAATCTGTAGAAGAAAAGTATGGGTTCAATATGGTTCTCCTTATTTGAAAAGGATCTCTGTCTTTATACCTAAGAAAAAAACTACACTTAACAGTAGTTAAAATCAAAACTGACAGATTTTGACTATTTCATGTGAGATTGTAAATGTGTTTAGAATGTTTTGTTCTGGTTTATGTAATTCTTATTAAATCGGTCCTATTGAGTTAAAGGATTGTTTTTCCCCTTTTGGTGTATTTTACGATTATTATCTTTGGCTAAATCTCATCAGCAGCCTTTAAAATCAGCCAGTTACAGAGGAGATAATAGTTCAAGTTATTCAAAATTTGGAATTATGAAATTTGCCTGGAACAGGCAAATTCCCTTGGGAATTTTATGCTGAATTTTTGTTTGTTTAGTAGAATTTCTTCCACTTCTTAAGAGGCTCTTCAAATAATATTTTGGAAAATAGTGAAGTAACAGAAACTTTGTAATATTACAAAACAGCTGTTTTCCATATACTAAATGAGTTAAATCATCTTGCTACTTTGCTAAACAAAGAAGATAGCCTTCTAACATATTCATGCAGTTGATCAACAGATTTACAGTGCAATGCACTTCAGCTGAGTAATTGGTTTATGTGTCATGCTATACATAGGATATTTAATATATTAATATGGCCTCAGGATATAGTAGGATCTAATTGGTCTTTGCTTCTCTTTAATAATCTTGGAAGAAGGCAAAAGCAAACCACTTTTGTAATACATTCAAATCAATATCATGGGTATAACCATCTGGAGTTGACTTTCAGTTATTCAGAATTTGAAATTGTTATTTGTATGGAAGGAACGTTGGTTTTTATCTGATATGTTGGTTCTCGGTGGTTTGCAGGAGCATCCACATATGAGTATTAACTTCCATTTGCTAGGGGACTGAGTTGTAAAAATTTCCTGGTCACGCACCCTCTTTTTGGCTGAGTCCTTCAGCTTTTTGCAATGAAAATGTAGGCCTCCAAGGAAAGTACCTGTAAACAAAGGTAACCACCCTGGACACTGGGCTGGATTCTAACTACTAAAGAGGGAGTGGATGCTCCTGCAGACCACCGAGAACGAAAATATCAATTAAGAACCAACGTTCCTTCTCCGGTGCTCTGCTAGGAGTATCCACATGTGGGACATACCCAAGCTAGGTCCCTTGTGGGTGGGGAACATTCAGGTCCCTAGTGGAAGAGGTGGAAATTTCTCTTTGGAGGACTCTCAATCCGAAGGACACCTCAGCCGAGGCATAAATGTCTATTTTATAGTGGTGAACAAAAGGAGAGGGGGATGACTAGGTAGTTGCCCTACAAATATCAAGAATAGAAGCTTGGGTGGACTAAGCAACAGAAGTGGCCACACTCCTAGTAGAGTGGGCCGTAATACGCCCCTGTAGGGGAGTAGCCTGCAGTTGATAGGCAATAGCTATGCATGCTTTCAGCCAATACCTGATCGATGATGGACAAAGGCTGAAATGACACAAATAGGGCTTCCGTTCATCTGAATGACGCTGTCCACTTGATGTATCTGGGGAGGGCCCTCCTAATGTTCAAGGTATGCTGTTGTTCCCGGGGATGAGATGCCCCAGGACAGAAATCTGGCAGTATGACTTCCTGGGCCCTATGGAGTTTACCTTGGGCAGAAAGGAGGGATCCAACCACAGAACAACCCCTTCCCAGTTTGTCTATCATAATCAGTACGTGGCTGTTCTTGACCTCTGCTGAAAATGACTCGGTGCCAGGTGGATGGTTCGTAATTCCAATCAGTTGATGGTGTTCAGTAAATCCTCTGGAGACCATCTGCCCTCGCAAGTGTGCTCCCCAGCCAAACAGACTGGAATAAATGGTGATTGTCAGTTGGTGAGGTTCCTTGAAACGTACCCGACCTCCATGGCATCTGATGTCCACCAGGCCAGGGGACGAAGGACCCGTGGTGGAAGACGCACCTGCAGTTTGGAATGTGCCCTGCCTATTCTCTGATTTGGCAGCAAGAGCCACTGAAGGATTCTGGCATGAAAGCGCACCCACGGCACAATGGCGATGCATGAGAGCATCTTGCCCAAGAGACAAGACAACGTGTCCAGGGATACGAGTCGAATCGAACGAACCTGGCATACCAGGATTTGAATGCTGTCCCACCTGTCCTGACAGACATGAACCCAGCACGATTCAGAATCTATCACGGCCCCAAGATATAGGAGGCGTGTGGTGGGAATAAGATGACTCTTGTTTAGATTGACTGAAAATCCTTGGGCCTGGAGGGTTCGGATGACAGTCTGGAGGTCCACCATCCCCTGGAGAGGGGAAGACGATTGTATTAAAATATCGTCAAGGTAACACTGCGTTGTTATAGGCAGTGCTCTGAGAGAAGCTGCTACCATTGCCAGAATTTTGGTAAATGTTCTTGGGGCTGAGGAAAATCCGAAGGGCATGGCCCTGTATTAGTAGTGACGTCCAGCAAACAGGAACCTCAGAAATATCCTGTGATCGGGTTGAATAGGGACATGGCTGTAAGCCTCCTTCAGGTCCACAGATGACACAAAGTCCCTCTCCTGGATGCAGCCCAAGATGGTTCGTAGGGATTGCATCTTGAAACGCTGATATGTCACATGGCGGTTGAGTTGTTTCAAATCCAGTATGCCCCTCCAACCCCCCAAATTTTTGGACACAAGAAAAAGAATGGAATAATAGCCGGTTCCTCTTTGGCCCTCGGGAACTTGTTCTGTGGTCCATCAAAAGTCTCTCTTGGGTTCCTAGGCATAGGACACTGAAGGAAACAGGTCAGGTGGGGATAGGAATTTTAGTTTGAGGCCAAATGTGATGGTACCAAGAACCCAGGTGTTGGATTAGGTTTCTTCCTATTGAAATAGTTGCAGCCACCTATCAATGGGAAGGTCTGCCTGGTGACTTAGCCCCGTGGGAGGATCTGTTGTAGCTCCCTTGAAAGGGCCGTTTGGCTGGAAAGGAGCGTCGGCCCCTGTTGCGGGGAACTGGTCTATCTTGTGCTCGCTCAGAACCCTGCGCATAAGGGTGAAGGTATTGCAATGCATAAACATTGGGTTCCGAAGAACGAAAAAACTGCCTCTGAAAATAGGGTGTGGCCCTGCACACCATCTGCCTCTGCTGGGATGGTAGAACCTTTCACTTATCTCTGGTCTCAGTGAGAATTGGCTCAAGCACATCCCCAAAAACGTTAACCCCTTTATAGGGGGCTGAAGCCAATTGCCATTTGGAGTGAAGGTCTGCTTGCCAGTGGCAAAGCCACAGAAGGTGGCGTGATGAGATATTGGAGGCTAGTGTCCTGGAGGCGAACTTTGCAGGGTTCAATGTAGCATTGGCAGAGTCCTCCATGGCCGCTAGGATCTTGTTAAGATCATGGTGTAGTCAGGTGTCTTCAGAAGGTATTCTGGCCTGCAGTTGGCAGAGCCATATAAGTGTAGATCTATTGGAAAAGGATGTGGCCGTAGAGGCCCTGATGGCCCAGGCTACCGCCTGATGGGTTTTACGACACACCATTTCAGCCGCCTTCTCTTCTGCTCTAAGAGCCTTGCTGGGATCTGAGGGGATCAGAGAAGGGGATGACAAGGCCACCACTAGAGCATTGACTTGAGGAAGTTGTAAAAGTTTCTCCATGTCATGTCTGGCGCTATAAAGCTTCCTATCAATGCCACTAGGCGCAGTTAGAGAGCTGGGATTAGTCCACTGGCGTTGGACAATATCCATAAACAATTTTGGAGAAGGAAGCATGATATCATCAACTGACGGTTCAGAAAACAAGCCTTCTTGGGTGTCCTGCTACGATTGAACCTCTGAGGTATGGGTGGAAACTTCATATTGGCCAAGGCCTTGGCCTTGTACAGTAAAGATTTAAATAAGGGGAGGTGAAATAATCCCGTGAAGATGGGTTTTTCTGGAATGACCTCTTCATCCTCAGATAGCTCTTGATCATCCATCTCCTCATCCTCCCTGACGGATTCCTCACTATGGACTGAGGTAGGTGGGGTTGATCGGCTCATGCGTGATGACTGGCGCAAAATGGGCTCAGGAGTCACATGAGATGACTGGGATTATTGGATAAGGGCTTGTTAATTAAGGCCTGAAGCAACCCCTTGAGATATGGCCTGAGCAATAATTTCCTTTAAATCTTGAGGTAAAACGGGCCTTTGACCCTCCCCAGTATGGAGCCCCACTGCTGTTGGGGTAAATGTCACCTCAGGGGCCATGGCCCTTGCTGAGACTACCGGGAGAACATCTGCACTTGAAGTGCGTGCCAGAGGCAGAAAATGCTCTTCCCTGTATGGTGGGGGGAAGCAAGGGGTTCCTGCTCCTCTGGGCTCTCTGTGGCCCTGCGAGATGACGTTCCCAAAGGATTGGGGGGAAAGTGCCCTCTCGGGACACCTCCTCAGATAGAGACCCTGCTGCCTCGACTAACTTGGAAGCCTTCATGAATTGGCATTCCAAGGACCTCTGACGTCTCTCTGCATCTTTGTCCACAGCTGAGGACCCCTTGGCTGTTGCGGGCATCTTAGGCCTACTATGGCTGGCCTCTCCTCTGGAGGATTATCTGGAGCCCTTGGTGGCCTTCCTCCCACATCCTTTATGCTCACCGGCCTTTCTGGAAGAAGAGCAATCCGCATTTTTGAAGCCAGATTTTCTTGCCACAAATTCCATGCCCCACTGATAATGAAAGGTTTGAGATGGCTTTTCTTCCACAAGAACTGCCTGCCAGGCAGATTTAAATATAGGTAAGCCTATATTCCACTAATGGTGGGAAAAAAACCACCCTTTAGGCACCAATTAAACAGCCAAGCCGTTCTTGAAACAAAATAGCCAACCTCAGCTGATGGTCAATTGTTTTAAAATGGCACTGCTGCTAGCTCGGGCGAGAATCGGCGCGATCAAACCCAGCAAACTTGCAATGAGGCTGGAAAGGGCATGGGGCAGCCCTCTTCGAAGTATGGCTCTATGAATAGAGCCAGGAACTTTAGAGCTGCCCAGCAGATAATAATTAACTTTGGGCGGTGGCAATTGCCCCGGCGGACCGGGGAAAGACCAGCACACACACTGGCGGCTTTGTTGGGGAAGAGAGTTGCCCGCCTCAACAGGGAATCCCCTCAAGAGATTGACCCTGGAAAGCTGCCTTTCAATAAATTCCACATGGAAGTGGTCATTCCGGGAGCCGGAAAGATCACGCTGCCTCACCAGCAGCTGCGCGTTTGCAGAACAACCGAAGCTGCTGCGATCTTCAATCCCTGCCTTCTTCTTCACCAATTCTTTAAATTTAGAAGCTGGCTAAAGAATGCCAGAAAGGAATGGTTTTTGCTTTTTTTTTTAACTTCAATCTGCTGGAGCTGAGTAAAACATGTCTCCTTGGCTAACCGAGTTGTAAAAAACTGAAGGACTCAGCCAAGCAAAGGGGGCGTGACCAGGAAATTGTTACAACTCAGTCTCCTAACAAACTGAAATCAATACCCACATGTGGATGCTCGTAGCAGAGCACCAGAGAATAAGGTGATTCCCAAGTGAATTTATACTTTTTTTTAATACAATTTGTTCCACATCTTATTACACTTCTGAAATACTTTCAAATATGTATAGCAATCAAGAGTTGAATCAACTTGATACAAACATAATTCCCCCTCCTTTTTTACTGTAATAACAACATATTACTCCAGATGAATGGAAGGTTTTCGACTGGTTTGTTTTTTATTTAGGATTACATCTAACATTTGGAAGCAGTTTTATAAGGGCCATGATGGCGCACTGGTTAGAATGCAGTATTGCAAGCTAACTCTGCAGTTCGATGTTGACCAGCTCAAGGTCAACAACCTTCCATCCTTCCGAGGTCAGTAAAATGAGGACCCAGATTGTTGGAGGCAATATGCTGACTCTGTAAACTGCTTAGAGAGTGCTGTAAAGTACTGTGAAGCTGTACATAAATCTAAGAGCTATTTCTATAACAGACTATGTTATAACCTGTCAGTCTTACATTAATAATTGTAATTCTTAAGATTTTGTTGCCAAAAATATATTACTGGATGGTTTACTGTCACCCATAAATTGATCCATTGACTAGTCTTTCAGTTAGAATGATCGGTGAGAATTCCAAGATCATATTAATGAATGTGAAACTCCATGCTTTTAATGTGTTTGGAAGCAATCCATTTTTACCTAATCATATAAAAGCCATATCACCCCTAGTTAAAATCTTTTAACTCCAGTATTTTTAAATCTTTTCAAGATTAAATATAATTTGAAAAATCAGAAATTTTTTAAAAACATGAGCACTAAGTTAATTATTCAAAATCCATTTCATTTTGCAATGAATTTTCATTTTTTTATGTACCAGAACATTCCATTTATACTTGCCAGTTGCATGAAACCTATCTTCCAATATTAAACAGATAAAGCAAATCTACAAAAATGAAAATCAATGTAGATTTCTTTATTAGTCATACTGACTTGTATTAAAATGATGGTATTGCCTAAATTCTTATTTTAATCCTCTTCCCCAAATTATTTTTGCTACCGTTAAAGGTTTCTAGCTTGATGCCTTTATTATACCAGTAAAATTATCAGTATCAAATAGTATCTATTCAGTATCAAATAGTATTTATCTATCCAATAAAATACCAAAGTATATTTAATAATATTTAAATATTTATTAAATATTTAATATTTAATAATCTTGAAAAGAAATATAGGGTGTGTGGCTATAATCCTTTTGCTGTACCTGTGAGAATTCCAGAACTGTCCCATTGGCTTTAGTTGAAGACCAATGTTGACTAGACTTGATAGATCTGGGTTATTAATCAGAAAGGCAATTTTGCATGATTTTGGTAAAGTTGTTTCTACTATTTTGCTGTCTGTATTTTTATGCCTTTAGCAACTGAAAAACAATCACAGTTAACCAGTTAAACTTTTACCAACATTTCCCAAAGGAACAGACATGTGACTGTTCAGTGCATGAAAGTACTAATATAATTATAAATATCTTGAAAAATAGCGTGTTAAAAATAGCACCAGATTTATTTATCTGGATTTGATCAGCAATAAACATTAATTCTGGTGACCTTTATTCTGACAAAGACAGCTAGAAATAACCTGTCCACAACAAAAACAATTAGGTAATGATCTCATATACAAAGGATCTAGCTTTGCCTTCTGAGTCATATTACCCACCAAAGCTACTATTATGATATTAATTGATATCAGATGTTCCATTAAATAGAATTACCTCTATCTTTTTCAATAGGAACATTTTGTATATAGTAGAAAAATAGTTAAGTTTGTGTTTATATCAAACAGAAGTTAAACACACTCTGAGATTTACACACATTTTCTGATTTATGATCATAATAAGTATTTTTTAGATTCACACATTATAATAAGACATGTTTTTCTTAACAAATAGCCTCTTGAGTAAGTTGGAGTGGTAATATATAAATTTTGCAGTATAAAATAACCAATATTGTACATTTTGTATTTTTAAACAACTTTTATAAATATTCCTTCCTTCATTCCTTCCTTCATTCTAAATATAATTCTGAATGGGTAACCATTCTTAAAAATGAGATGAAAATAATGTAACAAAATAATAAATAACATATTTGGTAGCCAAGAAAAAAATACACCCAATATCAAATAGCGTCGCAACGATAAGAATGGTGGGATTCAAAATTTTCAATCAAAAATCTGTGGGTGTGGCTTGGTGGGTGTGGCTTGGTTGTGTGACTGGGTGGGCGTGCCTGGTGGTCATGTGACAGTGGACGTGGCTGGGTGGTCATTTGACTGGGTGGGGATGGCCAACTCAACATCATTCACCTCAAGGGGCACCTCGCCCAGCCCCTCCCCTCCCAGCCACTCCTTGTCACACCTGGCCTCAACATATCTATAGTTCTGTAAAAATGTTGTTCACATTTTTTCAACTTTATTATCTGCCTTTATTATCAGATGTACTTTCATGGACCATTGAAAACAGGAAATGGCTCACATCCTTTGCCCAAGAGAGTGATAGGCAGTCACAAAACAGGCTTTTGAGAGGGTGCCACAAACAAGTGGGGGGCAATATATTTTCCAAAGAAGCAGAAGGCAAAACAAAAAGCAATAGATGGAAACTGAACAAACAGAGAAGCAACCTAAAACTAAGGAGAAACTTCCTGACAGAACAATTAACCAGTGGAACTACTTGTCTCCAGACGTTCTGGGTGCTCAATCACTAGATTTTTTTTTTTAAAGATTGGACAGCCATTTCTCTGAAATGGTATTGGGTCCCCCTCCCAAAGTCCCTTCTGTTATTCTGACACCTTTCCTAGATCCTCCACTCAGATTTTGGCATCCTTAGTTTTCCTGCCTGAGCAGGGAGTTGGACTAGAAGACCTTCAGAGTCCCTTTCGACTCTGTTATTCCTTTATTCCTGAGCTAAATAGCTAAGACCCTCATTGGGGCCCTATCTCTTTTGCTCCCTCTGGACTAATGAGTTAAAGCGCTGCCTTTAGACATTCATTTTAACAAGATTTTTAGAAACCTGCAGTTGAAAGTTCTCTCCTTCCCTTGCCCTTTTAGCATTTCTCTTGACACTTCTCCAAAATGGGCCCCCAAGAAGCCACATCTCTCCTCCCCCCTCATTTTGGAGACTTTAGAATCAGAAGGTACCTTGGAGGTCTTATAATTCAACCTTCTGTTCAAGGCAGAAGACCTCATACATATGTACGGTAAGTTCACACACTTCCTCCTCTAATCACCCCATGCTAGGTAAGAGGCCCGAGAAAAAGCACCTGGTCTGGGCACACACAGCCCTCCACGACGGAGCCCTTCTTGGGCAGCAAAGCAAGAACTTACTGATCAATCCCGATGGTGAGCTCCAAAGCGACATTGGCGGCGGCAGGAGAGTGGCGGTGTTGGTGTTGTTAAAAGCTGCTGGGTAACATAGAGGGCAGGCAGGCAAACGGGGAGCTCAGGGAAGTGGCGCACACAAGCAGCCCACTAGCACAGGAAGCAGCGGGAACCTGCACTGGTGAAGGAAAGTCCATGCACGGCTTGGCAGCAGGAGGGGGCACAGTGCGATGGGGCTGTTTTGTTCCTCCTTTCCTCGCGCCAGCTGCTCCATTGCCCATTTCTCCATTGCAGCCCCGCGCCACAGAGCTTTCCCCACACACCACCACCCAGATGCCCTCGCTTCTCTCAAGCATTTCTTTGCCTACCTGATTTCTAGCTCCGTTGCGTTTCTCGCCATCGTGTTCAGGGAAAGAAAGGTTTGTGGGACTAAGAAAAAAATCCACTCAATTCCAACTTTGTGAGATCTTTTTCTTTCGCGAGAAGTTGGAATTGATTGAACTTTTTTAGCCCCACAGGTGGGGATGGTGCGGAGGGCAACTAGCTAGGCAGTGACTTGCAGCTTATTTACCCAGGCAGGCAGATCAGGCCCGCTCAGTTGGATCGCAGGCACCACGTAGGAAGGCAGGCAAGCCATAGAGGCTGTGTGGTCAATGTAAGTGAGGAGCCACACAGTGTGCTATGCCAGGGAGGCGAGATGAGGAGTGACTGGGCAGGACAAACAGTAAGCAGGAGGGGTGAGCGGGTGGCCGGGGGCGGAACCAGCCAGAGGTGGTATTTGCTGGTTCTCCAAACTCCTCAAAATTTCTGCTACTGGTTCACCCGAACCGGTCTGAACCAGCTGAATACCACCTCTGCATAGGGCCCAGGCTTGACAGCAGAACCTGGTCTTCAGGTTCTTATGAATGGCCAGCATGGTTGAGGTGTCTCTGGTCTTCAGGGGAATGATGTTCCAGAGAGAAGGGTCTATGACAGAAAACAGCCCCTTCCTGGATTCTACCAGATGATACCCCTTAATAGATGGGACCTAGGCTATGCCTTTCCTGCTTTAAAATCAGGGGTGATATCCTACTGGTTCGGACTGGTATGGGAGAACCGTTAGCGGACATTTGGCCTGGGTCACCAAACTGGTGGTGACAGCTGGCTGGCCACGTCCCGGACAGCTTACCCCACCCCACCCAGTCTCTGCTCTGCACCTTGCCTGCTTGAAGCGCTGCACCCCGATCTGCCTGCCAGGTAAGCTTGCGAGTCGCAGCCTAGCTAGCTGCCCCTGCCCCCTCCCACCATCCCAACCTGCCTCCCCTACTCCCTTCCCCACAGTCCTATCATGCTTCCCTGCCTTCCACGTGGCCTTCCTGGAGGTCCCCCTTACCCACTTGCCTTCTGAGGTTGGTGTCCAACCCAGCCTGGCCAGTTGGTGGGCAGGCGGCCCTTGGAAATGCAGACGCTGTGCTGGGACTGAGGGGCAGTGGGGGCAGTGCTCTGGGAGGGCAAGCAGACGTCCCAGGGCTGCTGCACATGCGCCTGACCTGTTTCTGCAAAGGCAGAGCCCCCCCTTTGCAGGACGATCTGAAGAGTGGACGGGGTTTCTGCAGAAAATGCTGCCTTCCACCCAGGCCCGCATGCCTCCTGTGCCAGCTCCGCAGGGCTTGGGGCTCTGAAGCAGCCTACTGGCTTCCCTCCTGGCCACCTGCCTGTTCTATTTGCAGATCGGCCTGGTCAACTGACAGTGCCATTCTGGGAACATGGCCCGCAGAGTTGCTTCCCGCTGGCAGCCCCCCATGCAGGGAGAGGGCCAGACTGTGCCATCACAGAGCCCGCAGCACTTTCCCTTTGGCCTGGGTGGCAGCGCTTCATCTTGGTAAAGACCAGGTCGTTGCATTTGTAGTTGCGTGGCTGGCCGGAGCGGGACATGATGTGGGCAGGGAAGCCGATGTAGCCCCCGCCAAGGCCACCCTAGCCGAGTGATCGTGCCTCCCCAGGAACAGGCGCGCTGGAGCCACCTTGCTCGATGCCTCCGTGCACTGCGTTTGGAAGCGACCGCCGCTGCTCTCACCGCCCTCCCTCCCTCCCTGGCTGCATACGTCCGCCTGCCCTCCTGGAGCACTGCTGCAGCACTACCATTCCCTTTCTTCCTTTTCCCGCCACAAAACGAAAGCAAATGGCGGTGGTGCTCCGGGAGGGCAGGCAGATGTCTGCAGCCAGGTGGGGAGGGAGAGCATCGAGAGCGGCGGCGGCCCCTTCCAAGCACAGTGGCATGGGAGACCCACTGGCATGGGTGGAAGGCGGCCTTTTCTGCAACATCCCCCTCCCCTCTTTGGAGTGCCCTGTGTGTGTGTGGGGGGGTTCTGTCTTTGCAGAAACGGGGCAGGCGGTTTGTATGGAGGATTGGTGGAGGGGATGCTCCGGAATGGAGTGGGGCAAGAAAAGGCTCCGAGGTTCACTTGGACAATCAAGCCAGATGGCGGAGGGAAACTCAAAGCGTTGGGGCCTTCAGAAGGGGAGAATGTGCTTTAGAATGTGCAGCTGCTGGATCTAACAGTGAGTGATGCCAGGTTGGCCATGTCCGCCAAGTCACATGACCAAATCACGCCCACAGAACCAGTAGGGAGAATTTTTGGATTTCACCACTGTTTAAAATGTATATATAAGGTAGTTGGTTCATAAAAATATGATTGGTATATTAAATGGAAAAGATAGTTTATCTGAATAGTAATGATACACTGTTGTGGAGTTTAGTTTAAATTAGGTTATTTTCATTGTAGATGTAGAAACCACAGGCTGATGAATTGTAAGATATGCAACATATATTACGTCATTTTGCAGAAGTAAGCAGACAAAAAGTCAACAGTAAAAATAGAAAAAATGGTCAAAATTGTAGTGAAACAAGGTCATGTGTCCTAAATTACACCCTCCAGTTATGAAACAGTCACTTTTTAGAGAACTAAATCTAAGAACACAGTTTGCCACATGGAATGTTGTTTAACCAGTCACAACCTGTGGTGATTTGAATCAGGGTTTCCCTTTATCTGACTTTTCCCCCTTTTAGTGTTGTTGAATGTATTGTGACCTAGTAAGCTGAATGTAAGAAGACCCAGCAAGTGCTTTGTAAATGCTTGTTTAAACAATGTTTAAATAAAACAGTGAGGGATGGAACTTGCTCATCAAACACTTGAGAGGCATAACTAGCGCTCCATATTTGACACAATGGGCCACAAATTATACAGGGCAATTTCAATGAATGCCCAGAAGAATGGTTGATATAAATGTAACATTTAATACAAAAATACAAATGGTCATATTTAAGGAGATGCTTTGGGAGTTCATTGTATGCTTAAGTGTGCTGAACATCGTGTCCTGAATTATGCACAATAGGAACTAATATTTTATATAACAGTTTGATGGCTGGAAAAGATGTGACATGTGCAGATTAGGTTTCAGAACATGATGCTATTTGAAGAAGGAATGTCTAATATTGTAATCTCAGTGATCTCAATCTAACATTTGTACTTTATTGGTATTGCCTAAATACATGGTGCTTAGATGGCAGATGGAGAAATCAAATCCCAGCTTACATAGCAGTTGTACCATCTGTAATGTCAACTTTTGCTCCCTCC
>JANHGD010005104.1:161868-172326 GCA_027560375.1 Imantodes cenchoa | reverse complement strand
TTGAGTTTGAATCTATTGTGTGCTCGTGTATTGTTGTGGTTGAAGCTGAAGTAGTCATTGACAGGTAGGACATTGTGTCAGATGATTTTATGAACTATTCAGTATTATTCAGTATGTGTTTGGATTCAAGGAAATCAGCTCCCCACCCCAAATCTATTTTTACTAGGCTGGAAAAAGCAGTAATCAAATACAGTCTTTGTAGGTCTCCCCTCTGTACGACTTCTGTACACATCTTTGAGTAACACAAATACTGGTGGCAGAAAAGAACAGTTTCTTCATTGACAGCACAAACTCTTAACACACCAGCAAACACATCTGCATGCAACCAAATCTTTTTGACATATTTCAGGTCAATATGCTCATTCAGATCCTGGTTAGCTGCTATTTTTTTATTTTTGTCTCCTTCACTGCCCAAGAATTCAGTGTAGCAATAACTTCAATACATAGGGACTTTCACCAAAACTCTGGCTCTGAGGGAGATGGGTGGTTCTTAAATATGATAGATAAATAAGTTTTTGAAATTGGGAGTCACAATAAATTCTATTGCATTACTTTCCATTTCTCCCCATCTTTTTCTTACTTTTTGTAATAATCAATTTGGCCATCACTTTATAACTTTAAAGAGTGTACTGCTTTTTTGTAATAGCCTTCCCTCTGTAATAGTTTACAATCTACAACATATACACACCCTTTCTCTCAAACAAGTGTGGTTTGCAGCTTGTGTTACTTTGTCTCCTTGCTGTGCTTTGCTCCAAGGGATAGATTTTTAGTAGCAAAATGTTTCCCTTTTTTTGCAAAAATAATAACTAAAATGAAATAGTGTAATTAAAAAGGAAGAGTTTTCCCTCAATATTCTCTTCCCCCAATTGAAAAATATTTATTTTTTGAGCTGCATTTTCTCCTTGCTGCATATTGTCACATGCTCTGTTGCTTGAAATACTGATTTTCCCAAATGCAGATACAGAAGAGTTCCTCACCCTGACCTTGGAGACTAGTGTCTCTAGAATTTAAACCCCAGTCAAGCCAGTATTAATGTCTTTTATCATTCAGCTCTAAAAAGCTGATGTAAATTTAACAGGAAGCTCCTACTGAAAAGTCCCTAATAATGCTTAAATCCCTCTAAGGGGACAGAATTATTTTGCCCTAGAACAGTCTTAAGTAAACTGTCTATATATATAGACAAAATGTTCCACTCTGTTTCACCAAGTTGGACAGTGTGTGTTTGGGGTGCTATTCTACCCCTATTAAGAGTAATAAATACTATACTTGTATTTAAGAAAACACCAGCCACACATCCAAAAAGACCTTTCATATTTCTTGAGTACTTTAACCCTCTGTATCAACAATTTTAAACACTCTCTCTTTTGGTTAACCTTCCTAACTTTTTTTTAACCTTTTGCCAAGAAATCTCTTGGAATTTTACAGAAGATTCTGAGGAATAGACCTGATCTCTATATTATGCTATTTTGTTCAAGTAATTTTCATTCCATGTCGCCTGCACTGCTCAAACTATACAGAACAAGAATGTGATAGCATTATTAATAACTGCCTTATGTCCATGGAGTAGGTTTGTTCCATATCTCATAATTTCATATAGGCAAAACATGTTCTAGAAATTGGCATACATGTTGGATTACTGAAAAAAAACTGTTTTAAATTCACCTGAGGTAATTCCTGAAAAAAACTTTGCTGTTCAGCGCATAGAATAATCTGTTTGTTCTGTGTTCACTAACATCTCCAAGTTTTTTTCCACTGTTCATATGTCTTCAGTTTTGATATCCCTGATTTGAAATATAATCTAATTAAAAAGGAAACATTAAACTTAGTAATGACATAGAAAATATCTGATCACGCTTTATGCCAAAGTAGAAATTAAAATGGAAATTTGTCAGTGGCTCTTTCTGTGCCTTAAAATGTGGTCTCTGTGTTCCTTTGATTTCCCTGAGTAATGAAAGAGGGTATCTGAATGTGTTCCCTCATGTAAAAGATACCGTTGAAATGTCATATAGTCATCATGGTTACACATTCTTAATAATAAATTGTCTGGAAACATCTCAATCCAGTAATGGACAATTTGAACTCTTGCACTGTCTTCTTATGTATCATTGTTCATGGCAAATTAAGGTAGATTTCAGTTTCAGCCTTTGGCAAATGTGTGCATATTATTCAGAAATTAATCATGCTTCATGGTAAACAAATACTCCCACTGAAAAAATATTCCTGTTGGCCAGCTGTTAAGGTTAATAAGAGGATACATACTTGTATATTTGGTGGCCATTTTAATATAAGAGATATAAGGAATTGGTAGTCATCTAGCCGCCCAGAGTCCTTTGGGAATTGGGCGGTCTACAAATACGATTAAATAAATAAATAAATAAATAAATAAATCTACAGTAGAAGCAAAATTGTTACTCTCCAGTGGATTTCAGCAAATGGATTATTCTGTTTTTTGGCATTAAGTAGACCCTCGTTCTGCTTGTACTTCCAAAGTACAACTATATAAAACAGCATAATTTCCTGAGTTCTAAATTGTATTTTGTGGGGCTTTTTGCATCTGCTTTCAGTTAAGATTATGCAGTTTCTTTGTTTTATAGTCACTTGTTATAACCAATAAGCATATAATCTTACAAAATATGAATGTGTATAAATAGAAAATAATTTAGGGGTCAATAAAGTAACTGAATTTTAATTTTAGAGAGAAAACAAACACATGGGGGATTTTTGATTTTATTATTTTTATATTGGAGTTTTTGTTGTTTATAAGTTTCCTAGAGTCACTGAGAGTGAATGGGCGACCATATAAATCCAATAAATATATAATCGTTATATCACCACCGATTTTAATGTGTCTAATTGAATCCAAGTATACAATCCCAACTGTTTCAGATCAGCACTCAAATCAAACTTTTACAGCCAGATCTTTTCTTGGCCCTATTCTTTCTTTTATAATATTTCCTCTCAGCTCCTTACCGCTTACATGCCGCTTGCACTTCTCCAGAGATTCGATCAGCTTCCGATCTCACTAATCCGTCTCCTCTTCAAAAGAGTTGTCAGCACTCAGCGTTCCAGCAGTAAAATAAAGTTCGTCAGGCATCCACTGTTTCACTATTCTTCCTTCCTCTACAAAGTGTTCAAGCCGCCATGTCTCTGGAATGGATCATCAGTTATTTTCAGTGATTTCTTCCGCATCCGTTGGCAGGGGTTTTCCACCTGCTGCAGGGGGGTGTCACACCCCCTACAGCAAGTTATCCCCCTCCTTTCTGCGATCTCCTCCAAAGAATCGCATGACGCTTTCGGCTAACAGAAGCACGTAAAGTTGGTCCGAGATCGCAGCTAGCTCTCTTCGCACCGCACCACCATGGTGCCACCCTGGAAGCCCTCTGTCTTAATACCCTTCTACATATTGAAAAATAACTATTTTTCTTCTGCTTTCCCAAACCTTGTTTATTTCCTTTCCCATTTTCTGATAGTCTGTATTTGAAATTTGTTTTAAATCATAATTGGTCATTGTCTGATTTTCTCAATGAATGAATGCATGTGGGTTAAGCTTAGTTTGTTGCTATTTATATAAATATTTAAGTTCTTAATGCATTCAGTTCAAATGATGAACTAAATAGATTGCTGTATTCCGTAATGACATTTTATTTTGTCCTTGTGTTTAGGTATTATGGCGGGTTCAAATCGGTCTGGAGATCTTCGCGATGCTCAAAAATCTATTCCAACTGGAACAATTTTAGCCATCTCAACAACATCATTTATCTGTATCCTTTTTATGCAATTTCAAGAACGTCTGTACTTCATTTCTGTATTTAGTACGTATACTAGAATATAGTTAGACATCTGTACTGTATATACTCCAAAGCAAATAACTAATAGTGTATATTACAGCAAATTCTAGTTTTTGCAGAATTCTAAATGTTTCATTTAAGTTTTAGATTTTTATTTATGTAAAAATTTAAAATTAGAGTGCCGGACTATGAGCTGAAATCATTTACCCCTCCGTGAATAGGAATGAATAAAGTTATTATTTGGCATGCATACTTTGTCTCTTAAGTAAAAATCAATAAAATATAAGATAATACTGATAAAAGTTACATTAAATAGGTACCAGATCTACACTAGAAGGATTTAATGTATATTGTGAGATTGTGAGATTATAACAAAGAATACCTATATTAGAACATTACAAATAATACAGTTTTGAAATGTTATGTGGAAAAGGGCTTTTCTTGC
Source organism: Imantodes cenchoa (assembly GCA_027560375.1). Lineage (NCBI taxonomy): Eukaryota > Metazoa > Chordata > Lepidosauria > Squamata > Dipsadidae > Imantodes > Imantodes cenchoa. Next base: position 168,093 of record JANHGD010005104.1, on the reverse strand, counting down.
ACATTTTATTTTATGTGCGAAAACAATAGTCAGAGAGCGAAATACAAATGTGATAATTTCTGTGATATAATTAATTAGATACCCAACACTTTCTCAACACAATTATTGTTTTCTTCAAAACGTTCTATAATTCTGGTGTACACAGAGTATTAAAGAGCACTTCTCCCAATTTTGTTTCCTTTAAAGTTCCTTGAGTCATATTTTATAGATCTTTCCTGTATAATTCTTTTTGGAGCCTGCATAGAAGGCGTGGTTTTGAGAGACAAGTATGTAGAAAGACCTTTTCTCCAGTTCTTTTTAAAATCTATGTATTTAAAATTAAGCTATAATATTTTGACTGAATGAATGTGTGGAATGAGAAAGTAAAATACTAGAGAACTCAAAAGCAGTTTTTATGGGGGTGGGGGGTGGGAAACAGATGTCCTTTCTCAAGTGCATTTTTGTTCCATCATAAGAAGTGCCCACACCTCTACATTTTTCTGAAAGGAGTTTTTTAAATTGAGTTAGCAATTTTGTGTGAATAATTTATTTAGCTCTTCTTGTTTGTTTAATGTTGCATGTGTTCTTTCCCACAAGATTTGGACAAGCAGTTAATGGAAACCTAGTGATTGGTACGTTGGCATGGCCCTCTCCATGGGTTATTGTAATTGGTTCATTCTTTTCCACATGTGGTGCTGGTCTTCAGAGTCTCACTGGTGCCCCCCGGCTACTGCAGGCAATTGCAAGAGATGGCATTGTTCCATTTCTTCAGGTGAATTTCTGTGTTTATTCATTTATTCTACTGTTTTTCTATCTTTGCTGTAAAAGGAATCTATTTGGTGGGGATTTTATTCATTTGTTTAACTGTAGTTTTGCTCCACTTGTGCGGATGGTGGTAACTAGATTTATTGAGAGGTTTCTAAGGCAGTCATAGCCTGTAAGAGAAAAGGACATTCAAGCCTTACGATGCAAGAGAAAATCTGACAGAATAATATCGGGTTGAGATTCCTGGATCACATGATATCCAAAGAGGAGAGCCATAATAGCCTATGGTTCCAAGAAAAATCATAGATTTCCATCCCACATTTCTCCTGCCCCCCACCCCAATTTAAATCCTACATCAGCCAAGAAACTTTATGCTTTTGATGAAATTAGAAATTAATTGTGTGTGTATATACATACATACATACATTCATTTGTTCATTCATTCATTCATGGTCTACCTCTTCCTTGGGAAGCAGAGCACCCTGTTCAATTTGGCTTTGCTTAATTTCTATAGTCTAAAGAATGTCACATTTCTATTCTCCTGTATGAATTGGAATTTCAAATGGAACATATTGTGGCTACTGTGTTAAGCAGGCCGTTGATTGTGTCACTTCTTGCTGCTGAGAAGCACAACTGAACTCCTTTAGATTAAGTGGGTGGAGAGGAGATTGGACCAGGAACCAGAAAAGATATATTACTTACATAGATCGCGCTAAAGAATTAACTGATGGTTGCCTGTTCAGAGCAGCAATCCTTCCATGGCGATTTGACCTCATTTCACCTGCTGTGGCTTACAGAGCAATTCAGCTGGGCTAAATAAAGGAGGGGCAGTACAATAAGTCTGTTGCTGCTGCTTGCTAACTATAGCTGCACAAACAGTTGTTGCTGTCATGTTTGCCTGTTGCAAAAGGTATTGTTTTCATCACACCCTCATCAGAATGGCGATGTATGTACGTTGTATATGTTGCAATCTATGCTAGCCACAACCACACAGGAATTGTTATTCCAGTGAAGAAGTGATGGTAAAATTAGAAAAGGGTTGTGGGGGAGGAAAGATCAAGGCCAATCAAGTATGCGTCATTAAAATGAGACATATTATCTGTTTTTATACTTGTAGGAAAAGACACCAAAGGGAAATTTTCAGGCTCATGATACAGGGATCAAATTTAGTGAAAGTGAATTACTGACTTCCCGTTGTAAAATTGCAATTATCAGATTGATCTACAGGACTGAGCTGTTCCTGCAGTTTATTGACTATGTTCAGTAGAATAGAGGTTATTGTAAGTAGCTATAAACCTAGTTTGACATTTATTATACGTTTACTAGACTTGAGCCAAAAAAATCTGGACAACTTCAGTGAAAATTAATTTTTAGTATCTCTTTGGGTAATCTAATAAATGCCCAGAATTTTGCAGCCCAAATCTTGGCGCCCTAACCTGTTAGAGCCATACACTTGTCTCCCTTACACACACTGAGCCTAATTTTATTCAGTATTTATAAGTCTGGTAATTCATATATTGTTTAATAATGGACTATTGCAAGAATTATCAAAGTATGGGAATGTCAGGCCCCCGGAGAGAAGTTGCAGTTGTTTGGAAAGCATAGAACCATGTTGACAAGGCTCCTGCATTGAGTGGGAGCACAGCCCCAAATTCCTGCAGTTTTGCCCAGACAAGTCCACAGAGGAAGCAGGAAATGAATTCTGTGAAGATTGACAAGCCTGTAAGTCTGACAGTCAGTTAACATCCCCCACCAACCACAGCACTTCTATTTGGTTATTTATTGGGGAATTGACACAAAGTACTTTAGCCTTAGAGAGATACAGTATCACCAAGTTTAAAAATACCTGAAGTACTGAAGAACCCAAAACTGGCTTAAGTTCTCATGATAAGCTAATAGTTTACAACTTCATTGACTTTCATGTAACATACTAACCAAGTCAATCAAATTACTTTATATCTTCAAAATATTCTGTGACAATACAGGCAATCCTTGAGTTAGGACAGTCCACCTAATGACCGTTCAAAGTTACACGATAACACCCTCCCAAGTATTTACGACATAGTCCCAAAATTACGAATGTTGCAACACCACAGCAGTCGTTCATCCTTGTGAATGACCGCAGAGGCACTGTAGCATTTACCTTGCCTATCCCTCTCCCGTTCCCCACAATTGCATCCCCCCTCGCATCCTGCCATGCCAGACTCACCATACAAAGATCTGTCTTCTCTCTGCCGCATTTTCTTTACTACCTGCATATTTTAGTGCTCTCTTTTGCTAGCGATTTGTGCCTCTTACCCGAGTCTCATTGTACCTCCCATACAACTCTGAGCCTTGCCAAACCTCCTTCATACACCTCTGCATACCGTCTCCATGCCACGCTTTTGAACATCGCCCCCCACACTTAGTGTGTCTCCCTTGCATACACATATGTACTCTGTCCGGAGCCTCACTGTGCCTCCCTTGTCCCTTTGTGCATCCCTCTGGCAGCAGCCACATATCTGCCTGCTGGCCTGCTTGTGAACTTCCTAGGATTTGCAATTTCCTGCTGGCTTCATTTCTGACTTGATTGTGGGAAGCTGGCAGGAAGTTGATCATGGGGCTAGATTAACAATGGCAACTGGGGTTACAGGAATAGCCATCATTTAGCGCTGGAAATTTGAGTCCCAATTGCTATTTTATGTCTACCTGTATTCCAAAGGTGGTATGCCAATCTAAGCTTGAAATATATACTGTATTTTTTGCACTATAAGGTGTGTCTTATAGTGCAAAAAATACAGTATATATTTCAAGCTTAGATTGACTATAAGACACACCTGGCCATGAGACGCACCTAGGTTTAGAGGAGGAAAAGAAGAAAAAAATATCAGGCAGAGCCTGAGAGGACCACAGATAGGTGTCCTCTCATGTGCCAGTTCTGCCTATTGACTCCTGCATTGCGGAAAAGAGACAGAAGAGGCGAGCAATGACAAAGACAGAAGAGGCGGGTTTCGGCACTGTAAAAGGACCCCGCCACCGTGGCCTGGCTGCTATTCACCAAAGGACACAATATTCGCTCCATAACATGCTCAGACATTTCCACCCACTTTTGGGGGGGAGTGCATCTTATGGAGCGAAAAATATGGTACATGTTTTCAACTAAGATGCTTCAGATTTGTGACTTTCAAAAATTATAGAAGATAATCTACTGCAGTTGATAATTATAATTGAACTGAATATATTGTATCTTTTCAGTAAACACAATTATGTTTTTTTAAGGTGTTTGGTCATGGAAAAGCAAATGGAGAACCTACATGGGCTTTGCTCCTCACTGCATTTATTTGTGAGATTGGAATTCTTATTGCTTCTCTGGATAGTGTGGCTCCAATACTCTCCATGTACGTATGTCTTTGTAGATTTTAACATATTTGTCTTGCAATTTATCTTAAAATCATTTTAAAATGATTTATCTTAAAATCATTTAAAAATTGCAGTCTTATTTTTAGGAAGCACACCGGCAAAGTTGGGTATCAAATCATAAGGAGTTCCAGAGATAATATCAAAAAGATAAAATTAATAGAACAACTTTAAAAGGAATATAATTGCTTTAATAAAACCTGAAAGCTAAAACTGAAGAATACTAGCCAAAATAAAATATTTTAAGGAGTCATTCTTACATAAAAAAAGACAACTGAAATAATAGATGCAAGAGATAGTGTGATGTTTATTTACATCAAAAAGATAGATAATAAATAATTTTTATTAAAAATCAATATCAGACAGTAACAATTGGGTAGGCATATTGGGAAAAAGAGAAAATGAAAGATGGATTAAGAATTTCTCCTGAAAATTTAACACAATTTCTTACCTGCATTCGTAACAATATGTACACTGGTGATGATTTGAGTGTACTGCTCTGAGAAAGTAAGAGAAACTGCATCTGAAACTTGGTCTGGGACTACTGACCGAGCACTCACTCCACTTATAATGTGTCATTCAATCAGGCATATCCCATTTGCAGTCGGTAAGATGACACACAACCAAAGTTGTTGGGAAAAGTGCTTATATGAAAGAAAGAGATATGTTTAATGCTAGGTCTGTGCTCACAAATCTCCTGGTCACTTTTTGCCCTTTGAATCTGGATGGTAGCCCTGCACTACCAAACACTCTTATTGTGTACATTGTCAGTCTTTTTGCGTGGCATGAGGTTGCAGCATGTTGTAACCTCACAATAGGGAGACTATACCAAGAAATCTAGGTTTCTTTTTACAGTGGCCGTGAAGGAGGAGAAAATCCATCCTTTAAATGTGACATGACAAGGTTGTGTGTGTCTGTTTAGACTTTCCCCACAGAATTGGGCGATTAGTAAATTATGTATGTAATAAGAAAATAAGTCAAGATAAAGAAATATGTATGGATAATATGAGCTGGAACTGAAATGGAGAGATAATAATGAAACTGATTATGTACTAGAAAAACTATGTATGAGTATCAGATGTGACCTGGACAATACTTTGTGCAGAAACTATATATTGTTTTTTGGAAAAAATAAAAAACTTTTGTAAAAAAAAATAAAAAAGAGAAATCTCTGAAGATTGCAATTTCTATCTGTAACCTTGTCCTCTTCTTTTTCTTTCACTGGGCTATCTCTGTTCTCATGTCTTGAGTGAATAGTGCCATTCATTTAAATTATAAACATGTGTTTTTTTTCCCTAGGTTTTTCCTTATGTGCTATCTGTTTGTGAACTTGGCATGTGCACTTCAGACTCTTCTCCGAACGCCAAACTGGAGACCTCGTTTCAAATATTATCACTGGTACACCATGTTCTTTACTAATTTAATTCTGGAAGCATTTGATTTATAAATTTATTGTTTTTAGATAACTTATATTTTTAGTTATAAAATATTTTTGTTTATTTGCTTATTTATTTCAGCACTCTATAAGAGAATATAATTTTGTATGAAATAAAGGAAGAGAGTTATTTATCATTATTTCCATAGGAAAACAGGGAAATATATAGCAAGAACAAAGCATTATTTTTGATTGAAAATAATATAGGAATTGGAAGTATATGCACAAATTAGAGCTTAAACAGACTTACCCATACAATTTCACTTAGAAATGTTCCTTAAAAATTATATTTATAATTTTTTATGTATAGACGTCTAATGCATATTCTAGAAAATTGATAATCTAGTAGTAGGTTGCACTGGAAACTCAGTATAGAGCAGTGATGGTGAACCTTTTTCGGTTCACGTGTCAAAAGGGATTTGTGTGGGTGTGGTAGCATGCGTGCACGTGCCCACACACACCCCTGCTGCCCATGCGCATGCGCACAATCCCCCCCCCCCCAGTCCCCATGCATGCTCACAGGTCTCATCGAAGCCTGGGGCGGCAAAAAAACGGGCAAACTGGCAAACTGGAAGTTCGGAAAAATGGATTTCTGGTTTGCCATTGTGCTGTGTTTTGCACTCCGGAGGGTTCAGGAAGCTTCCCTGAAC
>JANHGD010005104.1:130612-142270 GCA_027560375.1 Imantodes cenchoa | reverse complement strand
AAATATAAAAATAACTTTTATGAGGAAATGCCCTTGAAATAGATTATAATCGAACAATCTGATGAAAGAAATAAAAAATATAGTGATGAAAAAGAGGAGCGAAAAAATAAAGGAGCTCTTTCTGTGCGCAGTAAAGACTTATACTGGAGTTTAAATGCGTTAAGGGAAAAAAAGCAAACTTTCAGAAGAAAAGTGCTAATAATAAAAACATGTGAGATCCTAGATTTGTGTAAATAATTTAAAATATAATTTAAATTTAAGATAGATATTGGTTCATAATTGGTTATTTAAGTTTTTAAATAGAATTAAAAAGAAGAAACATACAGTTATAAAAAGCTAAAAACATACACATACAAAATGTATATTTAGAGAGATACATTATATGAAATAAATTGAGGCCCTGATTTATTGCAATCATGCTCGGTTAGTCTGTATTAAATCAATTCTGCAAACTGCTGAATAGGTAAAACATAATGCTGAACAGTAAATCTTTTGATTGTAAGTCCATTTTTTTTTATTTACAGGTCGATTCCCATATGATTGAAATAGAATACTTGGTTATTAATATTGATATTGATGTCATAGTTGTGTCAGTACTGATACAACAGTAGTGATAAAATCAGTAAAAAATTACTGATTTTTAGATATTCACCTCAATATGAATTTTGTGAGAGGCTATACACTATTGATACTACTGTGTTTTCCCGAAAATAAGGCCCTGTCTTATATTTTTTTGAACCCTGAAATATGCACTTGGCCTTACTGCCATGCACTCAAAAGCCTGATTGGGCTTATTATCAGGGGATGTCTTATATTGGGGGAAACAGGGTTTATATTGACTGTGTTCATATCATGTGATTATAGTAATGACAACAACTGTCCCAATTATTTATGTGGTAGATGGGAATAAATATTATCATTTTTCGAAGATGAACGTATAAACTCTGGAAAGCATATGTATGTAAGTGCAAATTATTATTTTGTCTTTTCAAAGCTATTTTGCATGGACCTCTCACCTATATTGAAATTCATTGTATATGCATATAGGTTGTCAAGCCACAATATTATTGGATCCTCTCCAACAACATGGAAGAATGAATTTCACACTACTTTTAGAAAAACCCAGATTTAGCATTTTAATTATACATTATTATATGTATAATTACCTTTCAATTGGGGAGTCAAGATATTGAATAGTTATTGCATGTTAAAAATCTAGTTTTAATTCCCAAGCAGTACATTCTATAAGAACAGACCTCTACCTTTTTTGAATTAGCTGTCATGCCAAAAATGCTGATCTTTACTTCGCTTGCTTATCTTTGGCCAGGCTCAGTTAATCCATGATAGAAACACTGCATCCCATGGAACAGGAATGGTTAAATTACAGACAGCTATTGCTGCCCCAGAAAAAGTACAGATGACCTGGACAAAAGAGAAACTCATATCTGAAAAGCATAAAAATAAAGAAGCATGTGCGCCAGGTTACAAAGATCTCTTCAGTATGAAACCGTAAGTAGTTACTTAAGGTTACTTAAGGTTAATAGAATAAATTATTAAGAATAGATGAGTTCCAGGCATGTGAATCCTGCTCAATCACATGTTTCAATGCTGTAAATTGTTCTATTTTCCATTTTTGTTATACATCTTTCTTTTAACTAACATTCAATACGATAACTCTTAATTCATAGAAATGGGTTATACACTTGCGCAGAGCCTCATGTGGGGTTTTCTAGAACCTGCTGAATTGAGTGATTGAACCCTTCCTTGCCTTCCTCACGTTTTGTGCAACTAACCGATGCAATTTCATTTTTAACTGTCAGAACATTAGCAGTTTGTCCAGATACAGTACACAAGATTGCTTCCCTAATAAGAGTCACAGCCTTCATTACCCTCCAACTATTACATCATACAATGGTATGTGTCTGTTTTGACTTTCTTCTGATGCCTCCCCTATTGATCTACCTCTGTTACTGTTTTTTGCACATACAGTAAATGTAAGACAGTTTCTCTTCTATGTTAAGAAGACCTTCCACAGGTGGTTAATTCAGACAAATTCACCTTTCCTCTAATCGTATGTCCTAACTAACTCTATGGATAGGTTGCACATCTCTGAGCTCTCTGTATCTAAGGAACTTAGTCCTTTTCTTTTTTAACCCCTTATCATAATGTTTCACGAAAGGCCTAGCACATCTCTTTCCTCTGCTTCTGCCTAACCTGGTCTATCTTCTTTGTATGCCTTCCATCCCAAACTTTCCCCCATCCACCCAAATTTGCCTTCATTCATAGGAGGTAGCTTTTTTGATAGTCATAATATCATTTTTTAGTGTTATTTTCACCTGTATATTTATTTTCTTTTGAAAGCAATGATCTTTCACTTAACTGAGAACATTATTCTTTCTAGTATTTTTCTGGTCTCTCAAACCATTGGAAAATGGTTTCCTTCTCTAATTTTTTGTTTGGACTGTACAACACCATTTTAGTAAGACCAGTATTTATTCTTGGCCATCCAAGTCCCATCTAAAGGGGATAATCTGTCTATACAGGATTTCTCCAAATGCATAACAGCATCCATCAGGCTTTGACCAAACTTCTGATCTGCATTTAAACAATAACCTCCTTTCAGATTATTCCTGATCAAATTGTGCTGGCTACCCATGCAAGCCTAGCCCATAATCTTCAGTCAGCGCTATAAATCGAATCTATGTTCCATAGAAATGCAACTTTTGGAAGAGTTGCTCTTTCTTCATTATCTTCTGATGGCTAGTTCTAGAAACTTCTGGACATAGCTCTGTGCAGGCTCATAACTCGTATTAAAGAACTGTAGCTGTAGATGAACAACCAGTTCTTCTGAGACCATAAGCATTTTTTTTCAGTTCCTGAATTTCACATTCTTACTACATGAAGATATGGACACTCATATACTTTCAGACATGCTTAATACAGTGTCTGTATTTACATAGTTCTGTATGTTTTCCATGTCTTTACTTACTTTACAAAACATATGGTTCACATGGTATTTAAAATAAAGTAGCAATTGTTTGGTGTAATAGCTAAGGTAGTGGCCTAGAAAGCAGAAGAGTGCGAGTTCTAGACCTCCCTTATGCATGAAAGCCAGCTGGGTGACTTTGGCCTAGTCCCTCTCAGCTCATTCTCTCATTCTACCTAGCTATATTACTATTTGCATAGTAGTACAAGTAACAAATATATCTACAACCACCAGATGGTGATGTAAACTAAGCAATAACTACACAGAAAGGCACTACCAACTAAATGAAACTGCCTGCCTAAATAAAGTAGAAAAAAGCCCAGTGTTTTCATTGTAAATTGAAGGACGCAGTGTATCCTAACATAAAATCACATTATAAGTTAACTGCATATAATACATCTGCATAAGCATGAATTACTTATTCTACTTATGAATAATAAAAGAGTGATGGAAATTGACTTTCTTGAAGACGTCGAAGCTCTCCCGTCCATAGCAACTTACAACATTGCAACCTGTGTTTACATATATTTGCATCTGCAAATATAGATATATTGATCTAGAAAATTAATTGTGTGTGCCTTTGGGAAGACAGCGTTGCTTCCTTCTGAGAAAATCAGCTTAAATATCAGGTAACAATAAAAAAGCAAACAATTCAATTTTAAAATAATATCTCCAAACACTTCAAAAATAATATGGTCACGTAATACTTTCCTGAGCAGGACGAAGAGGAGGAGATGATTTATGCTGCCTTGCCCCTACATCCTTTCTCACTGGGTAGCACATAGTAACTTCTCCTTTCTGAGCACAATATTTATGGGTTTTTTCAGGTATATAGATGATAGTGTGGTACCATTTCAGTTTTCAAGGGAAAAAAATTGGATAAAGGAAGGAATATGATCCAGTTTAGGTCAGTCAGAAAGCAAGTTCAGAGAACCATTCTTGACGTACAAAATTGGATCCAGATTTAATCATATTATATTTAATCTTGAGAAAATGACATTGCTTTCCAAGTGTTTGCTTTAAGTAAGACTGAGATAACGCATAGTCAAACTCATATGGTATTTTAAGAGCATTTATGGTAATTTTCCATACCTAAAAATATAGGTACCCATTACAAGCTGTCATGTAGCCTGAAATTTGGGGATTTCTCTCTAGAAACAAAAATAATTCACACCTTGAGAAGATAAATATATTGTTTTCTGGATCAGTCATGATTGGCTTCTTAAGCAGCTTTCAGAAGTAAAAAGTGTATGAAAATGCCCAGCATATCTAGATTTAATGGGAGTGTCAACATTGAACAGAAATTACGATGATAGTTTGGTTTTTAAAATATAGAAATCCTATTATTTACACATGATTAAAAACTTGAAGTCTATTTAATTTGCTATATATTGAAAATATATGCCCCTCAGCACCAAGTAATACATTACATATTTGTTTCTTTTCCATGTAGAGAATGGGAACATCTGTAAGTTAAATTTGCTGCAATTTAGGTTGTTTTTCTGTTTGTTTGTCTGTGCTTTCCTGTTGAATTGTTAGTGCATGTATCCTTCCAATTGGCTTTGTATTACGTGCTTCTTGTCCCCATATATTGCGCTTAGCATGCAAGTGAAATGGCATAGCATTCTTCTCTTGGTTTTTATTTTATTTTTTTTAAAGTCGCATCTCTGCTTTTCTTGTCCACTTTCATTGCAAATAATATTCTAGAACTGATGAAATTTTTGTTTATATACATCATGTGACTTTTTCTTCCTCAAAATCCCGTGATGTTTTTTCAAATTAACTCATTAATCAGAAATGCACAATAGTGTTTAAATAAAAATAACATGTATTCATTTATAAACACGTAACAGAATTTTCAGATAATTTGCTAATGACATTGAAAGTATTTTTAATGTATTTTTGTTGTTGCTGAGTGGTTTGCTAAGCCATATCATTGTTAATTTTATGGTCATTTAAATTGTAAGAATATACTGCTGTGTTGCGTATCTCCAGATTCCCTATGTTTTGTTTTGTTTTAAACCCAAGAACTGCAGTAGATCCTCTTATCAAAATAAGAAAAGATATCTTGTGTATTCAGGTATAACTATGGCACGTGGCACATATTTTTCTTCTTACTTGCTCCATTTTTCTTTTAAAATACACTAAAGATAACTACTGCTTTTTCCATTTTTTAATGGATTGTCTCCTGCATTTTCTCTGAGTGAGTCATCTTCTGTTTGAAAAAGATCTTTCTACAGAGCACTAAAGTTCTGTCGTGCATAATAAAAAGCAATTAAGCCTTTATCCACACCCATCTTTACTGTGCGGTACATGACTACTCTGATACAACAAAGGCATTCTGTGAGCAAATTTTTTCACCCATTTAGCTGGTTGACTAACAGCATAATATCCAGTTAATGTGTATGGGGGGAGAGGTCACTGTTTTTGCGTGTGAATATACTTTATATTCAGTAAAATATATGGAAACCCAGGCTTCATTCCATATAGCCTTTCTGTTGAACTTATGCAAAGGTTCCTTTGCATCTGTCGCTATAAAAATATTCATTATTTGTTCCTTCAGTTTTGGCCCATAATTCTTTAAAAGAGAGAAAGGCTTGTGTTTGAAGTACAAGCTATTACATAAGTGGAAGTTCTAGCAGATTCTATTCAAAATCATTAGAGAAAGATTTTGAATGAAAATAATATATATCATTTTCAACTTCTCTATCTTAATTCTAATAAATTAATTCCAAAAAGGATAAATCTCTTTGAAATTGTTTATAACTTACTACCGTAGTTAGATTTATCTTTTCTTCATAAAAACAATCTCAGTCCATTTCATGTTTCTCATTCACTTGGGATACTCCAATTCAGTGATTTCTTCAAAGGGCCGCCATTTAACTGTTGCATATGTTTTAATTGGAACTAAAACTGAAAATGTTAACCAAACCAAAAAGTTGAGAAATGCAAGTAAGTTTGTTATATTTATTGTGTGTGTGTGCGTGTGCATATATAGACTTATAAGGCTGCCCCAATCATAATTTGTGACTCTTGGTGGAGAACATTAAAAATAATGTAAAAATTGATACACTGATAATAAAACACAATAATTGTATGCCTATCCAGAGCAATTTCATGGTATAGTCAGAAGAAATAGGGCTCAAATAAACTGACCCAAGTGTCATGTAGGGGACTATAGGTAGTCACATAGTGACTAAATTAGTAGACCAGCAAAATACTGTGAACATAATGTACCATATTTTTCAGTGTATAAGACGCACTCTCCCCCCCCCAAAAAAAAGTGTGTGGAAATATCTGTGCATCTCATAGAGCGAACGCTGCCGAAGCCCCGCTCACCCGTCAGCTCCCACCCATTGGCTTCTGCCTCCCAGCAATTTGCCTCCTTGCAGCAAACAGCCTGGTCAGCTTCAGCACAGCCTGATTTAGCATGAGCAGCTGATTGGCGGTTGGATTTGCCTCCCGGAATACTGCCTATCAGCTGTTCCAAGCTGCGGGAATCGCCACTGCCCATCGCTGCTGTCGCCGCCCATCACTGCTGCTGCCTATCGCTGCCCCATTTTCATCCTCTACGCACCCCATTTTCAGCCTACATGTGCCCCATTTTTGGCTTGTTCAGGTGGCGGAGATAGGCAGTGGCGATCCCCACCGCCTGGAATGTGCCAAAAATGAGACACGTGGGGCTGAAAACAGGGCGGGTGGAGATGGCAATAGGCAGCAGCGACGATGGGTGGCAACAGTGGTGATGGGCCTGAAAGTATAGAGCTGAAAGTAAATCCCTGGGCTCTGCGTTCCTATGCTGCAAAATGTGTGCATCATTTAAAATGAGCTGTTTGGGGTAGTGGCTAAGGCGCTGGACTAGAAACTCAGAGACCGTGAGTTCTGATCCCACCTTAGGCATGAAAGCGAGCTGGGTGATTTTTGACCAATCACACACACACAGCCCAACTTACCTCACAGAATTGTTTTGTGAGGAAATAAGAGGAAAGAGTATTAGATATGTTCACCATCTTGAGTTACTTAAAAAGCAATAAAGGCAGAGTTTAAAAGAAAACCTAAAAAAATAAGTAAAGATGTTTTAAGTCCTTGTTCCTTTGGAACACCATGTAGAGGTTTTCCAAGTTCATCTCACTGGAATGCAGCCGTTAAAACATTCTGACAGAATGTCATGAGCGGAGCTGTTTTGAACTAAGCTCCAAACTTTATTGGGTACACCCAGAAAGGCAAACACAGAGCACGAACTGTTCTATTATTTTATTCTCAGAGAAACAATTCACCTTCCTTAATTATACCAAGTAGTGCAAAACTGGACGACTTCATAAAGATGGTGACAACTGTTTTCTTTGTAAACGAATTTTGGAATTCATCGCCACCCATCCCCCAGTTCATCTCAATTTCATTTCTGTATCTGTCTAGCTACTCTGTGCATCTGGTGAATTGAGCTGCACCTCACAAAAGCTTTTGCCTTGTAATCACATTCGCTAGGCAGAAAAAAGTACTACCAGGCTCTTTCTGATTCTCTGCAAGGCAAGTTAGATTGGAGTTTGAGGTGACCCTTTAAGTGTAAAGGAGGCTATGAGCATCGTGCAGTGTAAAAATGCATATAGATTTGCCTTTTTCTCTGCAATGTTCTTATTTTGAGCAGTTTAGCAAGCAGGAACAGTCTTCTAACTTTCAGAGCACGTTGCTTTCTGATTTTAGCAGGAATCTCTGCAGTCCTTACTGATTGATACATCCTGTATGTAAGAACTCTAAAGACAGATTGTGTGTAGTTTTTTAAAAGCATGAAATGGCTACCATGCCAAGTTTCAGTTATAATGAATCCCAGGTGCTTTCAGCGGAGGTTGTTGCCTTGAAAGTATCCTTAGCTGGTTGCTACTCGGATATACTCCATCTGGCAGGACCAAACACTTTGGCAGCCACTAGTCAGTTTCTCATTTCTACCTACTCCAGTATTTGAGGCATGGGAGGAGGGGTTATCTTTCCTTTTTCTCTTCTTCCTTTGAAAGTTTTTGAATGATTGAAGCCAACATTTTCAGGATTTTGGAGGAACTCCTACAGCAGTCTTAAAAGAAATCTGCCTCCCAACCAACTCAAGACCTTTGGAGCAGCAGAGGTTCCCTTAATTTCCCTGGGATGATTGGATTGTCTGAATCCTGTTGGAGAGCCAAGGCCAGGTGGTGCAGAGAAAGTGAAATAGCACTGCAGCAGACAGAAGAATTCCTTTTACTCTTACAATGGATAGAGTTGCTGTCCATCAGAACATTTACTTCATGTGCTTCTTGATGAGCTCTTTCCCTCTGATTCCAGTGCTCTTTTATCTCATCGAGGGTGTGAGAGTCTCCATTTTGGGGAGACAGCTCAGAGAACTGCCGTCTTGATTTTCCCCCAGAAGGCCTTCCATCAGCATTGTCTTCAAAAGTGCCTAAGGTGGAAATCGTGGCATTCTTTAGCTGAATTAATCATTTTCTTCAAAGCAGGAAATTGCCTCTAAGAGACGCAATCATTGACATTCACAAATTAGGGCTGGGTGGAGATGTCTTCTCAAGATCTAAGTATGTGCCCCAAGTACTGATTTTTTGATCCTTCTGTCACCAGTATCAGAGGAGGAAGATGTTTATGAATTGGACTCAGTGGATTCCCTGAAGCAGCACACACATGGCATCTTGCACTGAGCAGATGGTGGAGCCCTTTTAGTTCTACAATTTTAATTGTGTTTATTTCTGCAATCTATCTGCCACTCATTTTTAGCACATTTAACTATGTGCCATCAAGTCATTTTCAACTTCTAACAGCCACATAGATTTTCTCCACAATGACCTGTGCCTAACCTTCTAATGGATCTTCACTGTAATTAAGTCCATTCACCTTTACTGCTGATCATCCTTTCTTCCCAGTTTTTCCAACATTAGAGACTTTAGAGCAGCTTGCAATAATACAAAAGTAAAATAAAATTGAAAATAAATAATAGCCCACCCAAAAACTAACAAAAGCGTTTGAAACAGCCACTTCTGTTGATTTTCTGAATACCAGCAGGATAGGTGCTGACTTGAATTTGGTGGGGGACTATTCAAAGAGTGGGACAGCCCAGAAAAACATCCTCTGTTGGTCTTTAGCGTTGGCAGTCAGTTAAGGATGACTCTAAAGGTAACTTCTCTGGGCAGAAACCTATGCAAGAAGCAGTCCTGCAGATTATCAGGTCATCGAGTTATATATATTGTAAAGATAACAATTAGTAGGTTGAATTGAAGCCATCCGGCAAGTGTTGCATCTCTCACAGCAGCAGTGTTACTCTGTGAGTACTGCTTCATGAAACCCATTGGATCCAATTACTCAAACTGCTGCATTCTGGATCCATTGTAGCTTCCAAGTAGTATTCAAGGGCAGCCTCATGCAGAATAGTTCAGTCAAGAAATGACCAAGACGTGTGCTGATCCACACGTCTTGGTCAATATTTCCTGATCCACGAATGGCCATAATTGAGATGGAATTGTGCTAAAGCCTAGCCAAAGCCACCATATGTTCCTCAAGCAGGAGTTGTGAGTTGAGGAGGACCACCAAGTTACAAATAGTTTAATCCAGGAGAAAGTGATCCCATCCAGAAATAAAGGTGCAATATCACTGGTCTTGGTTGACTTCCAAACCCACATCCATCCCCACCTAAGGATTGAGCTTCAGACTGTTGTTTGCCATCCAGATCCTCTTCTTTCAGATCTTTTCTGCCTATTGTACTGCATAAGTAACTGTGATCTATTACATTGCTTAACAAGCCTTCAGCCACTGGTAGGACACACATTAAGCAATTTAATACATCAAGATTACTTATGCAGTAGAAAAAGAAGAGATCAGTCATAATGGCTTTCATTCCTCTGACATTGGCTTTTTTGCAAGCAACATTCAGCAAGACCCTGGTCTAATCCATATGCAAGCTAGATATCAATCCACTCACTTCCCGGGAGACACCCATCTGTACCCACTCTTGCACATCAAGAAATTTCAGCGCAGAACTGTTCACCTCAATGTTTACAACACCGAATGCAGGACCTAAAAACTTTGTGTTACGTTTCTCTGTTCAGTGAATACAAAGTTTTTTATTTGGAAGATGTTCTCACTGGTAGTGAGCCAGATTGCAACGCTGGTAGCCTTATCAGCTGTGGAGGAACTCTGCATGTTGTTTCCAGCCTCATTTCTGACCATGCTTAATGCACAAGACAATTCTGTTTCCCATAGGATTCAAGATATATGCTGACTCTCATTCTGCCTGTACCCAGTGTACTTCTCCTCAGAAGTATTGATACACTGCATATACTAACCAAAACGTGGCACAGGTCAAATTCTCTCTGTTGTAGTAAGCTTTTATTGACTTTCTTGTACTGTAATTGTGAATCTGCGTAGTTCCCAGCTGCAGGGTCCAATCTTTTGTCATTCTCTCATGACACAAAGGAATATAGCCATCTTGAAAGCCTTTTTCCCCAGTAGTAACATAGATTTCAATCTTGCTTTTACAAGACACTGCAAATTTAATTTCCAAGCTTCAGCTGATGCAGTCTTAAGCAGAAAAGATTGGCAACAACAACTACTTTTTCAGTAGCACATTCAATAAAAAGATTCTACTTGGCTGATATCGCCGTGCTGTCCTAGCTAATACCCTCCAGCTACAAAAGGAAATTGTTTATTGGATTAACCATGTATTACTTTTTAAAAATACTAAATGGATGTTATTCTAGGATTCCTCTGAATCAAAGAACTGTAGGTTTATGATGTAGCAAATTCAAAACAGTTTGACCTGAACCTGATTGCTTTCAATTTGAAATGAACTGTGATGAAAGTGTTTCAAGCTTGAAATCTGCTAATCAAAGTTAATAGGATCCTTAGTGCAGCTACAGTATTTCAGTCAACAGCCAAAACATGTTGAACTTGTATGGTGTTGAAAGCATTGCTTCCAAATTATTTTTGAACTGTACACGTCCTAATTGGTTTTGATGCTTTGCTTTTTCAGAAAACAGCGTAATATGAACTGGATGAAAACTTCTTGCCTGGACAAATGAAACTAAACCCAGAGTTTTATCAGTGCCTGATAAAATCTTATACACTATAGAAAATCAAATTATTTTGTCTAGATCTAGCTAGCTATTGTTCTAAGTCAAATAAAAGTTTTCACTTTGTGAGATGTACTGCTGATTAGCAAACATTTAATTTTTTAGATTTAGGAATGTTTGGCTGTCACAATGACTTTTTCTTTCATTATCAATGAAACGGTATTTCTAATTGTTGTTCTATCGTAGGAATGAATCGAATGTGCGAAGGATGCATACTGCTGTCAAGCTCAATGGAGTTGTGCTAAACAAGTCACAAAATGCTCAGCTGGTATTACTGAACATGCCTGGACCTCCCAAGAACAGACATGGGGATGAAAACTGTATCCTTCTTTAGTGGATAAAAAAAACTTTAGGCAAAGTTTAAAACTTGGACCTAATCAATTTACGAAGCAAAAATGAAAAGTCTTCATTGTAACCGATTAATTTAATTCTTCTGGAAACTTATTGTGATATTAGCTGTACCTGGCCACGTGTTGCTGTGGCCCTTGCATCCAGATTCAGCAACTGATTAGCACAAGAAAATTAGCAGCCAAGTTTTCACCCTCTTTTTGGGTGTAAAAGGTGCGTCTTATA
>JANHGD010005104.1:103502-119841 GCA_027560375.1 Imantodes cenchoa | reverse complement strand
TCATCGTTCCCATCACCCATCTCCTCCCACTAATGACTGTATGACTGTAACTTTGTTGCTTGTATCCTTACAATTTACACTGACTGGTTCCTAATATGATTTGATTGCCTATTTGTACCCAGACTATCCTTAAGTGTTGTACCTTATGATTCTTGACGAACGTATCTTTTCTTTTATGTACACTGAGAACATATGCACCATGTCAAATTCCTTGTGTGTCCAATCACACTTGGCCAATAAATAAATTCTATTGTATTCTAAGTGCCCGAGTGTGACTAAAATCCTTAACAAATAGCTGCCTACAGGATTTTGCCTTGACCCTGTTATGCTTGAAAACTTCAGTGTCTCATATTTATTTCATTGGTGATATTAATCTTTTACAGATGCACCCATGTAATACTGCATACATACATACATACATACATACATACATACATACATACATACATACATACATACATACATACATTTTCTTCCTGAAAAGGTCAAGGTTTTCTGATCAGAACAGGGACTTTAGCATTTGTTTTGGCTGTTTATCGAAAAATGCAGTCAACTGTGAATGTGACTCTGCTGGAACACAGTCATGAATGAAATTGTCTTCCTAAATTTGTCAACTATTTTCCTCTCCTTCTGTTGCTCAAAAGTGCAATCATGTAAACATTACTCTTACCTAACCTGCAAGTGCTTGCAAATGCATTTTTTTCTACCTTATGAAGCAAGAAGCCAACTTTTCTGAGACAGTTTTTTTGCTCTAAAAGCTGATACCCTCTAAATGCATTGGATAAAACCTTTGTAGTTGCAAACAGGATTACAATTTACTATGCTACCTTGGGACTATGGGAACTGTAGTTCGTTCGTTTGCTTGTTTATTTATCTTTCGTATTTTTAAACCACACATCTCCCTCAAAGAGTAGCTCTGGGTAGTGTACAATATAATATAACCGATAGATAAAAAATAACATTAAAATTTAAAATTAAATTAGGATTAAAAGTTTTATAATTATAGAATAATGACAATTAATGACATTAGCCTGTGACATCTAGGTTAGTAAATGAAGCTACTTCACATTGGGATGATTTCTAGTAATATGTTCCATTGAATTTTTAAATCAAATTTAAAGTTGCTTAGTTCAGCTAAAGGTTAAGGACACTATTGTTTCTATATATCCCAGCTAAGGAACTTGATATGATCTGATATCTGATACCTATATCTGATATCAATAAAGTACAATGATTATAGAGATAGCCAACAATTAAAGTCTATAGGAACTAATTAAATATTCAGTCTGTTTCTAATTTATTTTTTAGTCCATGGCATACAATGTTAGGGAACTCTACACATTCTCGACACACAATGCAGTCATGACAGCCTGGAATGCTAGTTCATTCTGTTCAGCTCTTATGCGCCTACCTTTGGTGCACTGCAGGGGGTGAACTAGCTTTATATCAGCTAACTAGTTGCTGGCTGTTCTGGAATCCTCTGTTGGTCTTGTCTGACCTTGAATCATGTTGTCCAGCCAGGTTTAATATTAGCTTCTGCTCTCTACACATACAAAGCAGCTAGGTTTTTCCTGCTAAAGTGGTACCCATCTATCTACTTGCAATGTTGGATGCTTTTGAACTACTTGGTGGGCAGGAGTTAGGGATTGATTAATAGATGAACCATCTTGCGAAGCTGGGTTCGAACTGCCTGTGTAGACCATTTGTGGCTGGCAGTTCCAGCATCATTAAGCCACCTCATTCCCTCTTTACAAAAATATGTAGATATACAGTATTAAGAAATGTTGGATCATGATCAATTGCCTACATAAGATCTAACCCAGTTTTTAAATGTGTACTCATCAATTCCCACTCCAAAAAGCTGTTTAATTAAAAACGTGAAAATACAGAGACTTCATCTTTCCTATACTTTAAGATAATTTCTTTTATAAATTAAATCTTTCATGCATCAAGATCTTGAAGTTTGTACTGACCCCAAAGAAAATCTTATTTGTAGATAAGCACAAAGAAACTAATTAAATCATGCAACTAATCTGCAGTTTACTGCAATATTTATTCCTAATCCCCCTTCTTCCATCTTTGTGGAAATGTGCCAAGGATCACCTTCTAATTATATGTTCCAAAATTATCTTTAAAGTTGCATGCATCTATCAATCAGATATAAACTGTGAAGAATAAAGATGCATGGTGAAATAAAAATCCTTACCCCAAAGTTTCTCTTGACAAGCCTAGAAAAAGTCTCAGAATTACAGTTGCACTTGGCTTTATCGATATTGTGAGTATACCATACATTGCATTTCAGTTAATATTTCTGGTGCCTAACCCTTAAAAATGACCAGATTTTGTGTGTGTGTTAATGTTCAGAACAATGACCACTTTTTGATCTGGCTCCTTACAAGGAACACACTATGCTTTTTAACAAGCTGGATATGTTGAACCCTAGAAGCCATACCAGAAGTAACAACTTGATAATATCTGCATGGGAATAGGCATTGTCAGAAAGTGCTTCCACGGATAATACTTCAAGGAATAGAATCATCAGCATATGGGATCTCAGACAACCCAAAAAGATGTTATTGAGAAATCTAGTAGAATAAGGATTTTCATTATTACTCCTATTCAAGCTCTGCCATAGGTCATCCATGAAGCTAGCCAATATGATAACTCATAACATAGTCTAAAACCTGACTGTCACAGAATCCAATAATCCTCCCCCAAAGAGGTTGAAGATAAATCCCATACTATTTAAATTAAGCCTCATTCAAGGCTCCTGGAATCTGCCCCCTGCAAAGAGGCATTGACTACAGTCTGGATGCAAGGATGTTCTGGGGATTAATCACAATCTTCCATCATCTGAAAATGTCAGAGAATGAACCTGGGTCCTTGTGTTTGTGCATCACGCATCCCTAGTATTTCCTAGAAGGCATTTTGTTCTTTAATGGAACATACAGCAAGAGAAGTTCAGAAAAGGTCAGCATATAATTCCAATTCTGAAAGATTTAGAGATATTGGCTAACTTTTCACCCAAAACTTTGAGGGGGAAAATGTAATTTGCTTAGTTCAGCAGGCTCAGTTCTTCCAAAGAAAAGATAACTATGTTGATCCTTGAATCATTACATGATAAACAAGCAAGCCAGAATTCATTTGTTTATGGCACAAGTATAAAAAACATGATAGGATGCAATAATGTGATAGGTTTTTTTTCTTTTTTCAAAATTAAAAGTAAAAAGTATATAGACCTAAACTATGCACCGATCCGAAAATGAGGTGGCATTCCTTAATTTGTTCTGTTGCTGATTTTAAGTTTGAAGTAGGGTTTCTTGGAACAAACCAATGTTAAGATTAACCAGATTTGAAATTTAAATAAGAAACATTATGTTTATCCAACCCAGATTTGAAAACGTAAAGCAAATGTTAGTCTGAAGAGTTTGAACTCTTGCACATTATGCAAAAATCTAAATAATATTTAAGTCAATGTGACATTCAATATTCTTGTCAATGAAGTAAGATTGTTGACCAATTGTCCAACTAAATCTCTTGGAGGAAGAAGAGAATAATCAGTTAATTGACAACTAAGGACAATGTTTGCTGGTTTCCACCAAACTCCATTTTCAATTATGATCAACCACTTTTGGTGAAAGTGCTTTCAATATTAATCAACTCTCTGTCCACTATTCTTCTGTGTTTTGGTACAATTTTGCTCCTTGTTGGTTGGGGCATCTGCTAAGCATCATGGAAAATGCAAACACACCGCTAAGCCTAGCTAAGCCCATGGACCATTCAGCCACTTGGCTATTTATACCCTATCTAGCGATGATTAATTCGGCTTCCTGAATATTGGATCTTGCTCTGTGAAGAACAGACATAACTTGAGATGACATTTCTAAATTTCATAATCAACACATGCTAGCATAATTCAGAGAATGAATATACATATACATAATTTATTGAGTTCCGCTGTTACAGCAACAAAACCCATATGTGCAAGAGGCACATAAATGTACCTAAGACTAGAATGTATTGCTTTTATAAGTGAACCATACCATCCACCATAAACATAAAAGCAAGCAGTAATGCAGGATGATAATTTTTTTTCCATACCCAACATGACAGCCAAAGTCTGATGTCTTTTATAAACTGGCTTATCTGGAAATAATAATTCTCATTATTTCAGTGCAATTACAGGCCAAAAGTAAGGACTGCTAAATTTATTTTTTAAAATTTTAAACAAGCATCTATAATTCTCATTTTGAAAGAAACATGAGTTCAATAAGGCTCATCGCAGCAAATGAGTTGTAGCTGAAAAGTATTTAGACTGGATTCTGCCCATTATTTGTTTCCGGTGCAGCACATCAATTTTCAATGACTCTGATATGTCAACTTCTTCAGAGTATAAAAAAATTACCCAAATGAAGGCATTTCACGTATCTTCAGGAATTTTGATGAACGAAACAGCAGCATTTTCCCACTGCAATTGTTTTTCTTTGAAAGGAATATAATATTCCAATGGCTAAAAGTGAAGACAATTTAATACCTGATGACTTTAACGAGAAGGAAGGAGTCTGAATCTCTAACAGGATTTGAGATTCTTAAACACACTACTGCATTTGCAATTTCAATGCCCCTGCAACTAAGCACAGTATTAATTATTTGGACAGAGCATACGAAATCAGTGTTATGCACAAAAACCACTTTGATTAGGACAGAATTAATCTGAATAACAAATTAATTTAACACAAGAACCATTCACTTCTTTTCCAAACAGACACTTTGTATTTTGCAAGGCGACTGACTTTATTTTCCCACCTTATTTTGAGATGTCCATTTAAGTGCCAGGATTTTGTTTTTATTTTATTTTTTAGACAAAATATATACTTCTTGAGGGGAGGGTAAGGGAATTTGGAAGCAAACTGTTGCATGGAAAAACAGCAGAAAGATAGCATACTTATATTAAAGGCAATCGGTTAGCAAAGAAAACACAACTCAGCTCTTAAAGGGGGGGGGAAATATCTCATAATTAATGGAAGCACTACACTGTGCAAAGAATTGCTGAGGCTGAATTCTCTACTTAACCCCCTAAAAAAATAACAGGGACGACAGTCACGCTTGGAATACTAGTCATGATATCCAACTGCCTGCCTCAGATTGCCTTTCACAGATGCAACATATAGCCTTGCTGATCTACACTTAATCTTATGTTGGCTGCCTGAGAGACTTCCCGAACTAATAATAGACTGCCTGCCTTGCCACCAGTGGATTCAAGCTCCAGCACATTCTGAAGCAAAAAATCAATGCTGGAAAACCACAAAGCATTAACACATTTTGAGATGGAGAGGGCTTTTAAAAAAAACATTCTTTGGATTGTTAAGCAAACCAGAAAGTGTGAAGTTGCAATAGCAGGTAACAACAGGTTGTTTTTTTTGTTTTTTTTTAAAGAGGTTTACCTGGAAAATGACAACACGAAACTTGTTTTTCCTCAGCATTTCTTCCTGTTTGGTCTCCACCTTGTGCACATCAACATTCTGCTTATCTACTCGGGCTCTCACTTCTTTGACCCGTGCACTAACTTTGCGCGTTTTCTCCAACAGCTTATTAACTGTGTATCCTGTGTTGCCATGGGCCTGAGACAGCTTTAGAATGTCTATCTGAATGGTCTTGATGGCATCTTCCATTTCTCTGTGGCGCTGCTCAATCCGTTTTTGACTGGCCTGCACGCTGTCTACTATGGTGGCTACTTTGTCCAGGACTCTGACAATGGTAAACGCAGCATCTTGTTCTTCTTCATCATCCGTGATGCTCGACTGGCGATTTGAGTGGATTTTATCCATTTCCAAGGCTGCACGATGATCCATACTGCCCGTCTTCAGATCAGTCTACGGGAGTTGAAATATAACAGCCGTTCAAACCTCAGTGGGACAATCTTGGCACTGATGCCAGAAGGTTGCTTGACAGCTGTCTTTAAGGGAATGTACAAAAGCAGCATCTGAAGCTCCACCCCAAGACACTTGTCAAATATTTATACCCACAAAATAGCCACGCCTGATTGTTCAAGTGCCTCCTGCAATATGAACCCTCTAAAATTAGGAAGCAGCACACTGGGAAAGGAACATGCACTGAAAGAAGCACATTCCTATAACCAATAAATTTGTCTGAGTTAATCTAGAAACAGTAAACAATATAGCAAAAAACTAACCCAGTCTATTAAAATCCATGTTGCTCCTATTTTTAAAAAATGGTTTTTTCTTGTGTTCAGGTGGTAGGGAGGGGATCAATGCTTTCTAACAGGTCTTTGACAATTGAAATGACATTTCCCATTTTTTTTCCAAATATATAGGTTGCTCCTTACAATAATGAATAAACACATTTGGGACAGATTAAATAAAAAAAGAAAACATTGCATTGGCATATCTTTCCAGTTGAAATATTCAAAGCCTTTTTATTGAACAAATTATTTATTCCTACATGCAGATTTGGAAAGCCTAAAACTACATGTTAAACAGTTGGAACACACTCTAGTTACATTTTAGCTCTGAATCTTCCAAACGATTACTAACATCCTATTAATATAATAAATACAACCAGCAGACTTTATTTAGAGACACATTCTTAGCTCTTGAAATTATTCTTGACAAGAGCACAAAATCTTTTATGCTATTTTTGTTTTTTGCATTTTAATCACAAAGACTATACAATTGTGTTTGCTGATGTGAAAACAGGTATCTTTTTTAGAAAACTGTAGTAAATATGAAAATTGTTTAAACAGTGGCTAACACAGCTACATCCCATTCAGGTATGTGGATTATTAACATAATTCTTAACCAAAAAGCAATATATTTGTCTTTCCAGGACAAATGTGCTCTGCTCAGCTGAGCAGTTTTTTGAATAATGAACCGTATATTATAATTATTATTTTACAATTTAAAAATAAAGTGTCCGCTATTTATGAAGAAAATGGCACTGAAACCTGGGCCATATATCTTGGATTGGATCCAGACTAAAGAGGCAGTCCTTTACATACTTACCTGGGAATAATTTCCATTAAACTGAATGGGCCTTATTTCTGAGTAGAGATGTATAGGATTGCATTCTAAGTTAATTACACAATTTGTTTTCATTGAAAACAATGGGAATTTAGATTAACTCGTCCACTGATTCTTATGAGTGCTAGGCAGAACTAACTTAGTCTGGATTCAGCCCATTCTAAATGTTACAACTACACACAAAAACACATTTCCACATTTCATGCAATTGGCAGTGTCTAAAAAAATCCATTACTAAGTTTTAAAAACATTTATATATCTACGGTATTTAAACACAGTGTCTTCTAGGTTCCTCATAAGAAAAGTATGTTGTAAACATCTTTACCCCTTTTGCTAGGAAACATGATGGGCTCCATTTTCATTTGTTGAATAACCATTGGTGAAATGTCTCTCTGTTCAAAATTCTTACATTCCATGATTAAAGTACAAGTCTTATCAATATAACCATGGGATACAAATACAAGAAATGAACTAACATCTTCCTCAAACCATGAAATGAGAAGTTACTAGAGCAGTCCATAGCTGTTAGCTGCTTCCTGGAATAAAACGAGACAGAGCTACACTAAAAATAATAATAACAATAATAATTAAAATGTCCAAAAATAAGGCCTCTGAAATAAATATTTCCATTGTTTTAAAAAAAGTTAATAAAATTGTACATCACATGGTCAACGTAGGTATAAAAAAATGCTGCTAAACCATTCTGGATGAAGTATCTGAAGTAAAGTGGCCTAGATTTTGCTTCTGCCGCCGTCCTCTGTTGTTTTGGGGACATTTTCTGTTAACAGAAGCAAGCAGGAGAGAAAAATGAGTCACTAAACCAAAGAATTTAAAAGCATTTTTTTCACGATTAGAGGTTGTCTTGGCTTAGTGACACAATTGGGACCAACAATTTCTGTTGTTAAGCGGTGCAGTTCCTAATGAAAATATCATGCGACTCTGACAGACTTATGATGTCACTTCTCATTGGGCCATTAAGTGAGTTGTTACACAAGTGAATTGTTAAACAAGATATCGCATGAACATGACTTCCAATTTTAATGTTGGCTCCCCCATTGACTTGACTTGTCAGAAGCTGGTTGCAAAGCACACAAATATCAGTCATATGACACTGGGACGCTGTTATAGTTTTAAACACCTGCCTGATGCAAAGCACCCCACTGTTGATCACCTGACTATGAAAACCAATTATCTGCAATGATCTTAAACACAAGCCCTTGTCATAAAGTTACTTGATCAGTGCAGTTGTAACTTTGAACCAGTGCACAATAGGGCAGTCATTAAGACAGGTCTGCGTGCGTGCGTGTGTGTGCTTGTGTGTTTGTTCGTTTAGTAGCTTTCTCTGCTGTTCTAATCAACAAATGAGTAGCTTAGATACCTTGGGCATTCATAAGAGTAAAAATACAATAACTGTTTATTACAGACACTGCAACAAAAAAGCCATTGCAACCAGTCCTCCTATTGGGAGCCTCAGGAACATTGCAGGAAAAAAGTTTGCAGCAGCTTCCTCCAGCAAATGAATTCTTTTTAAAAAAGAACAGATGCTCTCTGGTATAAGGGACATGTAACTATCTTCCATATAACCCCCAGGACACCCCCCCTCTTTTTTATAGCTCCAGATATCCCAAGATATTTTACTCCCCCTCCAATCAGGAAACCGTCTAGTTAGAATGCTTGAGTGTCCAAACAGACAGGAAGGAAGGTACAGTGTTAATTCTAACTGAATGAATGAACAAATACACACAATACTACAGCTAAGAATGCCACTCTATCTCTTTCACTTATGTCACTATCATACCCCTTATGGCCTGTGATAGATGAAAACAATATTTTTAAACATTAATTATTGTGGGGAGAAGATAATTAGTACTTCTTTTGTATGTAGAATTAATGTAAAACCTCTACAAAGAGTACATTTGAACCGAGTACCCATTGCAGTAATAATGTGGAACCTGTTGCCAGCTCCTAATATTTGGAATTTCTGTATTGCACACTTGTCAAAGCTCAGATTCTTGAATCCTTTGATTCCAGAAACTAGTGAGGCTCTCCTTCCTTTTGCTTGGAATTATCTGGGAGAGTTGTAAATGGGTATGCAGAACGAGAAAAAAGATATTCCAGGAAGAAAATTAAGAGTCATTTAATCAAGAAGCCACTATGAATCATGCTTGGCATCGTTAATCATAGTTAAGGCTCACTAGCTTTCCTGGATATCCTCTTTCTACCTCTCTCTTGATAACCTTGTTTGGGTAAAACAATGTTTCAAACAGTACGGTACTGATGGTCAAGTTCCAGGATAAGAAACTAAGATCTAAATCTTAGTATCAAAGGCTGCAATCCTATATACATTTATTTGAGATTAAGCTGGTGTAACTTGGTGGGATTTACTTCTGAATAAATATGCCCCAAATTTAAGTTTATGGGCAAATACATGTATTTTCCGCATATTGCAAATCTGACCCTTTTAACTGTTTTCCTGGAAAGCCTTTTTGCTGAAGAGTTTGTAAAACTGCTTGACTTGAGTTTAAGTGTATCAGCAGAATGAAAAATGAAAGGTAATTTTATTTTGCCTTATTGAACAACTTCAAAATTATTTGAATTTCTTTCTTTCTTATAAGCCCACTCTGAGTTTGTTGCTAGAACTTAGGTTATTCACTATCAGCTATCAAAGAAGAGAAGAGAAGAGAATTCTAAAATGATATGAAGCCCATTCTAGCTGTAGGAGACCCCTCATACTCACTAATTCTGGGTTAATTTCAGCAATTGGAGGGAATCTGTATTGGGTAATTTATTGCTTATGTTAGCCATGATATGTCATCCAGCCAAAAAAGCAAGTGCTGACCTTTGAATTATATTTTGTTAATGCTGTAGGATAAAGCTTTGGGGATACAAAGCAGAAAACTATTTTGAGCACAGTTATTGTCCAGCAAGTTGACTGATGTATGAGATCAGTTTTTTGAAAAACAATGCAAGCCATACGAGGAAGCAATAAGCACAACATTATAGAATAGATAAGATTAGAATTATAGAATTAATACATGTGGGTGAGTGTGCCTTCAAGTGACTCCTAGTGACTGCCTGGACAAGTCCTCATAGGTTTCTTGAAAAGTTGTGTTTTGTTTTTTGTTTTTGTTTTTTTGCAAAAATGGTTTGCCATTGCCTGTTTCCTAGGGCTGAAAGAGAAGGACTGGCCCAAAGTAACCCACCTGGGTTTGTGCTTAAGGCAGGACTAGAACTCATAGTTTCTTGGTTTCTAGTCTGGTGCTTTAACCATTGCATCAAACTGGCTCTCAAAGGTACATAAACCCAGTTTTTAAACCCATTAAAACTGTCACTACTTTGCTTGACAGCAGACAGGCCTTCTCCTTCACTCCTGCACACCATGCAAATGAGCTGACAAATGTATTTATTATTGATTGATTTATTCAGTTTCTATAGCCGCCCAACTCAGTCAGGAGAGAAGGCATCTACAACTTGGTATGTGAGAAAATGTTCTTGATAGTCCAGTACGCTTTCATATTTTCTTGTTCAAAAGGAATATTGTATGGAGATTCAAGCACATAGTATGACTCACACAGATAGAGGAGAGATTCAAATTGTTGCTTCACCATGAGGAATTGGAATTAATCCTGGGAGTGTAAATAGGGCCACAGAGAATCTATCTTTGACATGGGCGTGGATGAGCAAGCAGCAATCCTGTAGAGGTATTTTAAGCCATAGCATGGATTAAAGGAACAAGAAGGGCTGGTATGTATATCATATTCCACAGCCTGATTTCCCTTCTATTTCTTTGCTGTACTTATTCCACCCCTAGAAATATCTGAGATGAATGAAGCCAACATTCCTCCTTGTAAAACATTTTAGCAGAATTTGAAACCAGTGATATAGAAAGGGGGTCAGGCAAACAGATAGGAAATAGGTTGCTTCCAATACAGTATTGATGTATTCAGATCTCAGTGCCAACATATTATTGGGGATGCAACTTAGTGCCAGAGTGAGAAATTCTCAATTTCCCCCCTCAGTTTTCATTCATTTCAATGAAAGAACATTTGTTTTCAAAGTTATTTGAAATAAGAAATTCTCAAGAGCAGACTATGTCATTCTTGCACTTATTTAATTAGAAACTGGCCAAGGATACATGCTCATTTTCTTTATATAACTGTACCTTTCATTATATAATTATATCTCTAGTGATTTGCATCCTATGCTTCAATTAAATCCCAAGAAAACTTAGGGACAGAATTCCTCCTTTTGGCTTTTTTTCAATAGCAGTGCAACTGTCATTGCTAAGGGGGCGTCCCAGTTTTGACAAATTGTTAGAGAAATTCTCTGTTCCTTTTCTTCCTCTATCCATTATGTTTAGTACATAATTTTGAATGACCTTCTGTACTGAGCTTTAATTCAAACATATTTTTACATGTATGAGTTTGATTATAGGACTGTGGCATCTTGTGACATTTACATCAAGAATACCTACCTAAATATTTTACCTTGATAATAATAGAACACATGTGTGCACTATATATAGATTCAGAATGTGTATAAGTGTTTCACACATATACACCTACTTCCATGGAAAGAGAGTGAAAAGGAGAGCACTTTTCAAATAACAAAACTACTTATTATCTCAATCCATTAAGAAAGTAGGTGGGAAAGCACAAATGATGCCCCTAACAAAATAAAAACCAAGAAAACAACAAAATATACCCCTTGTGATGTTGTGCTTCTGAACTTACCGGGTTATACACATAACAATTGCAACTATAATGGCAATCTGGACAGCTCCAATTATTGCTGCAATAAGCACGTGAGTGAACTTTTGTCTACTCGGGACAACATAAAGTATGCTAAAGTCTGTTTTTTCACAATGTTGTCCTGTGTATCCAGATTCACACCTAAAAAAGAAGAGTAAAAGTCCTAGAAGTATTTTATATATAATAATATATACTCTGTGTGCGCGCGTGTTGTATAGTAAATACACATACACACACATTATTGTTAGAATAGTAAAATAGTAAAAAAACTCTACATTAGATAACAATAGACAATAGAAACAACTATTAGCATAAAAAAATATTATGGAAAACTTGTTAACAATATCTTTTCCTTTTCCCTTCTGGTTCTTTTCTCAATTGTTGATTGCAATTTATTAATACTTTACATTGAACACTGAAGATTATTACTAATATTTTTTCAAATCCTTTTGTCTATTTTTTTAATTGGTTCCATAACGTATTCCCTACAAACCATATTACAAATGTCTAAATATGCTGTGTTATATAATGTTTGTATATAAGGAAGCCATTCCTGCCTAAATTTCTGTTGTGGATATATAATCCATTACTTATTCTCTTTTTCAATGATTTGTTGAATTTGTTCTTGCAAACTGTCAGCAAACTCAGCATACTGTATATTCCAGCAAATTATGATATATTTCAAGTATGTTTTCTGAAATTCTACCAGTTCCAAATTGAAAAATAAAAGAATATAAGATTGAAGGAGTATTTTTAATATTCACATTATTGTGTAGATTGCACCATACAAATGAGAAAGATTCAAAGCCTTTATACTAACAAAACTCCACCAAGATTTAAAGAAGTATACTGTATAGATTGTATTTAATTTTATAAAATTTAAAATGTCCAAAGAAGACAAAGTAAGAGCACTTCCTAGACTGAGAAAGTTCAAAAGATTAGAAGCAACTATTTTTAGGGTGTACCTATCACCACAGTATTTGTCTACATGCTAGATCGGGGTGTCAAACTAGCGACCCGCAGGCCGGATGCGTCATGTGCTGGCCCCGCCCAGTTTAACAAAGGGGAAAAAGTTCCAATATGTTACATGACGCCACTGTGACACCATGAGTTTGACACTCCTGTGCTAGACTAACTGGTAGGCTTATTTATTTCTTCTCCCTTAATGTCTTTTTTATCCTAAAGTTGTCTTTTAGGTGAATGTGTATGGGTCTTTGTGTACATTGGTTCAGATCTTGGTTTTCTGGGAAATAAATTATTGTTAAATCAACATGACTATTACTACTTCTCCAAGCCTGAAAAAAGTTTCCGCTTTAATAATTTAATCTGAGAATTTTCAACACAAGCTAATCCAAATACAAAATCACAATTGCTTTTAAAACTTTTGCAGGCATAGTTACAACTTTAATTCAAGGTTAGTCAATAAAAAGAGCAATGACATTTCAGATAACATGAATAGAACAGTGACAAGGATTTCCCCCTTCCTTTTCTTTAAAAAAAAACACCCTGCAACCCATGTCTATTTATGCTGGAGAAATGAGCCAAAACCTTCAACTGATACCTTTATCCTCTCCGGCACATTTCAGCACCACCTTTTATCATCTCTTTATGCCATTTGAAAGTATCAGCTGCAATGCTACTAAAGTTTCCCCAGGCAAAGAGAAGACTGGAAAGGCATACAGAAATGCATATGTGCTCCTAATTGGCGTGGGGAGAAGTATGTGAACCGGGGTGGCGGCGGGGAACACTTATGCAAGTAACCCTGCTTGAACTGCGGCAAATTGAATCAAGATGAGGACCATCCACAAGAATTCCTTGCAGCCAAACCTTTTGATACCTGCTCTCCTTCTCTAGCAGATCTAAAGAAGACAGGCAAAAATTAGTAAGCTTTTGGTAGCTTTAAGCAGGCTGGGCTAAAACGTTTAACAGGAAGTGCTGTTGCTAGAGAACGTTTTTGTCTGCTTTGGTTTGTATCTACTAAGAGTTCAAGAGATTCATCCTTGTACCCCTGTCTAAGTCTATATCATCCATAATTTCACTGAAGGAGAATAGATCTTCTGTCACTTTCCCTGCCAGTAATTGACAGCTGCCATCAGTCAGCCCTTGGTAATTTCAAAAAACAAAGAGCCATTCAATTTTAGTGAAAACATCAGGTTGTTGACCATCCTTGTGTCTGGATTTGGGGGAAAGGGGAAGAGAAAGCTGTGGTGACTATAAAGTATGTCAATGGCCCAACAGACAGACAGAAACTGGCATTCTTAGAAAAAAAATGAAACCTACCCCTTTTCCCTGTTACGTTTTTTCCTTAGTATTGCTCAAACAATTTTATAAGGAATCTACTCTGTTTACATAGCAGCAGGCAGGAGTAAAAAAAGGTAGAAAATAATAGAATACTATAAATTCAAAGTGATAACTTAACAAAAACACAACATTGGATTTAACTAAAACCATCCAGATATGAGAGAGGAGAACCTCTTATCAAACTATCTAGGGCTATTGCCCCCACGACCATACTTAATAATATACAGGAAATGTAGATTTTCAGATGGTGCTTTTATTAGTGTAATTGACTTACCGGCAGGAAGCTTTCTGGGTTGAATAAATGAACTCACATTTCCCATGGATGCAGTAGCTACTAAAACTATCCGAGCAAGGAATATGGTTTCCAATATAGATGTCTTCCCTTTGATCACTTGCATCTTTTGTATGAAACAAAAATATAAGGCAGAGTAGCTTATTGTTTTATGAATATAGTTAAAACAATTATAAAAGACAGTCACTCAATATTTTAAATCTAAAATGCAGGTATTTCCTCAGCAACAATACTACATCTCTGGAATAAAGCTGTCACCTTATCTCCTATTTTAGCGATATTTAAACATAAGATTTTTAAAACGCATTTATTCTTTTATCACCAACGATAAAATACAAAACAAAGAAAAAAAATCTTTTTTTATTTTCAACTAAATAAATGTATTTTGGGGGGGGGGGAATCTGAAATAAATATTCTTATCTTTTTTTATTTAAATATTCCTAAAATATAGAAAGAACATGCATCAAAGTCTCGGATGAATATTTACACTTTTTAGATAGTAGTATTAGTTCTAAAATCTAATAATATTAAATCCAATGTTGAAAACAACTGGTATCCATATTAAATAACAGTGATAATTATTTATTTAGATGTAGATTTAAATAAAAATATGTTGAATTACATAAATGTGGATTAAATTGGCTTGATCAATTTTGTACCTTTACTACAAAAAGTAATAATGTTCAAAGGATTATAGATCTAAATAGTTGCAAAACTCGCTATTTGAAAATAATAGTTCTATTTAGCTACACAGAAAATAAATTTCATTGCCTTGTGGAGAAATGTATCACTTCAGTCATGGGACAGTTTTCCATAGAGGAAAGTTTACCGTAATGCTCATTTTTATTCAGAATGAAACCAATGTGACAATCTTTGTGTTTACAAAACTGGAGTGAGAGCAGTCATCCTTTAGTCACGGACTGCATCATTGTCAATTATATCCGGCCTTCAGACTTCATCTGACTTCAACATGTCTGAAACACTTTGTCTGATTTTGGGGACTTTCTTTTCTCCTTCACCTGCTTTTGTTAACACTTTGCTTGATAAAGAGTACTCAAAAGCTCCAAAGATATTGTACTCTTTTGTGCCATTTTGCCTTATTTTAATTGATTTTATTAATTGTTTTGATTTTTTTCCTTTCATATGGACCAATATTTCATAGAGATAGCATTATGAAAGCTTGAGGGGATATGAGGAAGGGTCTTCATAATTCTGTTAAATTAAATTAGCAAAGAGAAGAAAATAAGGATCCCCCATCCCCCTCGCGGAAGACCAGAAGAAAGGTAGAAAGACTCAAATATGATGGCAACGGGTGAATTGTTTGGAACATCTAAAGAAGCAGGTTGGGAAAAGATCCTCCTGGAGAAAATGTATGTATGTGGTCAAAGAGACAACACTGACTTTATGGCACATAATCAATCAATTAAAAAGGCTCTGAAATAAAGTTTCAAGTTTCTGTGCCTGAAGGAGCAGACTGTTTTGGGTCAACATACTGAAGATATTGCTAAGTTGTAACTCTTTAAGCTTAGACTGCAAATATTAAAAAAGCAAGATAGCCCGTAAGTAAAGATTTGCAGATTTCAGGAAAAAATGAATTATTTTATTCTTTCCACTATAGGGCGGTCTATGTTAAATAGGACAAAGCAGAGAAAGAAGCCATGATTTCTGTAAGCAGGGTCAAAAAAATCAAGATGGTAATCATGACATGGTTGAAGCTCTGCCCCCTTTTTTACATGCATTGTGTGTCAAGGTTCCAGATAGCATATAAACTTAAATCAAAGTCCAAGTCAAAGTATTCCTCAGATTTTATTGCCGGAGCCATTGTGGCACCTACACTGGGAAAGACGAATCTGAACTTTCCTACCTAGGTGGAAGTTCACATCCCTTACCTCCCACCCCCAAACTTGTCACGTTACCCACTCAGGTTGTGCCAGCGTGGCAACCCCTCCTTCCAC
>JANHGD010005104.1:37205-47689 GCA_027560375.1 Imantodes cenchoa | reverse complement strand
CATATCTGGCCCAGGGGCCAAGATTTCTCCACGGACCACCAAAATTTTCTCACGGACCACCAGTGGTCCACGGACCACAGGTTAGTGACCTGTGTTCTAGTGTATATTCAGGTTAAAGATCAAGTTGATCTGCACTCCAGGTAATCTAGACTAGACCTGAAATTGGAATTAGGCCAGATCACCTAGAGAAGCAATCTGTTTATTTTACCAAAAATCAATGTGAACAGAGCACTGAGAAAGCTAGGAGTGAGAAACAGCAAAGAATAAGAATAATGATATAGCAAAGTAATGAATTATAAATAAATGGGAGTACAGAATGAGCATGAAATTACAATTTTATACTCAGGCAACATCATGCAGGTTATGAAAAATATTGTACAACCTGAGGGACTTCAGCTTCTGGGAAGTCTTATTTAGCACTAAAGATAAAGCAAGGAATTCATCCATTGCTTTGTTTTATCTTCCTGAAAATCTGATTTCTCTGATATTGTTGTCCATGAGTTTATTGTTGTTTATAAAGTTAACCATAAGCTTTATCTGTGTAGTTTTAATCACATTACTTTGTAAGGTATAGGTAACGGTTGTCCAAAGACACTTCTATGATCATGTGACCAGCATGACTATTCACCGAGGTACACAGGGTGCTGTTAGTTCTCACCGAAGTGGTACCAATTTCTTTCTACTCGCATTTGCATGTTTGCTAGGTGGGCAGGAGCTGAGGCAAGTAACAGGAACTCATCCTATCGTGCAGTACTCTGGTCTCGAACTCAGGCTGCCAGTTTTCCAGCTGACAAGCTCAGCCTCTCTAGCTGCTGCTGAGCCATTCCGCCCCCTCCTCATTTACTTTGTAATTACATTAGCTCAAGTAGTCATTTGGATTTTATTTCATAAAATAAGAATTGTTCTATTTTGGTTAGGGATTTTGAGGGCAGGCAGGTCACATGGTGCTGAATTCAACAGTGTGATAATAATTTGGGGAGGGCTGCCCTAACAAGAACAAGTTGGGCTTTCTTTGTTGCAAATTCCTTTCTTGTTCAGACCAACAGGATTGTAGAAAGTATTTCAATCAGTCAATAAGGCTATGTCTTATTTTGATCAATCCTCACTGTTTATCATAACACACATTGACTCTTGTAAAAAAAAGATAAAATGGATTCACTATTTTAAATGGGCCTATGTTGAATGAGGATCTACATAAAATCACCATCTCTAAGACAAAAGTTATTGTTTCCTCTTATTTGAAAATAATTACTCTGGTACAATAGATCTTCAAAGTAATCTTGGGCTTTTTGCAGCAACCCAGAGAACCGCTGGCAATTCATCTATCTGACTAATGGAAGGGGAGCTAAGAGATCAAAACAGAAATCCATCTAGTCAAACATTTTGTTTCCAACAGAAGTCAATTAGAAGCCTTTAGAACTTCAAAGGGATCAAAAGCCAATTGTTCTCTTATACTGCTGTGTTTTCCTATTGTAAGTTGTTCAAATGCACACTGTCCTTAAGCTAGGCAGATAATTGAACTAGCTTAGCCACCAGCCAGCATCTAGAATGATTTTTGAAAGAAGCACATAAGAAAATACTAGCAACACAAATAGCATAAGCATGAATAGCTCAGCACCCATGGATTTTTTTTTTTAATGTAAGTTTTGGGAGGGAGGAATTTATAGCAAAGAAATGAGAGGTGGAAACTTAAGGATAAACAGTGATGGTGGATATTGCAAAAGTAAAACCATTACTTTAGCTTTTCATTGATACTGTGCAAGAAGGAAATTGCTGCAAAGATAAAGGGTAAACTAAAATTTCCCAACTCTAGTTTCTTACCTTAAATACTGGGGTTATACATCTGAAGGTTTGTAATAATAAATTGGCCATTACCACAATCTCTGATTGGATAACTTGTTCTTTATCTGGACAACTAATCACGCTGGCAATGGATCACTGAACTGCATTCCAATTCCAGCATTATCAAAAAGGAATGTTTCCTTTTTTAATAAAGGACCTTGTGTTGCAAGGCAAGGAAAAGTTCTTTTGAACTTTTTTAATTAAAGCAATTTAAAAACCTCTTTTTTTTTAAAGTAGCTTTCCAGAAGAAGTTTTTCATTTCCTACTCCTTCCTTTATTGCATGTAGCAGTTCCCTGCCTTTTCTTATTATCTCAGTCTCACTTTCTTCCTGTTCATCACTCTTGCTCTCTTTTTTTTGGTCTGATTCATTGCCATTATTACTTCCTCAACTGTCTCCCACATGTAACTCTTCAAGAGCATTATCTAAATGGCATATTTTCATTGACTGGCACTGACGTTTACATCCTGGAATGGTGGTGGAAAGTCTATAGTGAAATTGATCAATGGCACAACTACAGTGGAAAAGCTGAAGCAATCAACTCAAGACCGAAAAAGATAAAGCCTGCAGGTGGGCAAGCTGACATGTATAAAGCTGCTTCTACAGTTTAATATGCATTTTTCTGCACCAGGAAAGCTATAAGGACTGTTTTTGGTGACAATGAATTGTGGTATTCTGTGGACTCTTATTATGCAGATATACAAACACTGAGATAAATCTTTCCTTTGACATAACTTTTTAGAGGATCACTGTCACAATCTCTATGTAGTAGTTGTAAATAGTAGTTGTAAGAGTTGTCTTATCTTACTAGCATATTGCAAAGGTGATAATGTTCAGATAAGTTGCTTAACTATTTTATTATTATTTAATCTTCAATTCGATTCACAGTCTGGGACTGGTAAAAACAAGAGTTCAGGTCCCTGAAGCCAAGGAGTGCAAATAAACACCTTACCGGCAAATCGGAAGTTTGGAAAACCGCACTTGCGGTTTGCTGTTGTGCTGTTTTTTCCACTCCGGAGGAAGCTTCCTGAACCCTCCGGAATGCAAAAAACCAGCCCAATGGAGAAATCAGAAGTTCGGAAAAAGCACTTCCGGTTTGCCGTTGAGGGAAGATCAGCAGACACAACAGTGGGTTGAGGTTAGATGGTATATTTTCTGACCCTTTTCTCCTGGAACATGTGAGTAAATTTAAATCCCGGAATAGATTCTGTAAAGCTTTTATGTGTTTTGTCAGCAATAAAATATTGCAACTCATCCTCCTTGCTCTACTAATTTTTCTTCACAATTATAAGATCTGTCTGCCTTGATGGATTAATTTAGCTGAAGTTTTAATACAATAAAGAGCAAGCACTCCTGCATTTCTGCTCTCATGATCCATTCAATATTTCCTAAGCATGTTGCACAAAATTACGCCTATTTTCATTACTGTGTTTCATCTACAGCATCGTTAAGTAAATATTTGCACAAAAGTGTAACCATTTCAGGTTTCCCAAGATGCAAGCTTTGCCACAAGGTAAATAATTAAACGATGCATTTTCTCTCGCAGCACAGTGCCTGATATAAGTTTGATCATTCCACATCTCTTTGATAATCCATAACTGTCGCTCACAATCATTCTCCTTGTTCAACCAAGCAAAGATAAAAGGTAGAACATGTTTCTTTCACCTACTCCCAAGGAAACTCCATTATCCTTGAAAGGCCATGTGACCATGCATGAGCCAATCATAGCTAAGAACTTCTTCCCACAAGGACAAGCTCCGTGTGAGCAGAAAATGAAGCTGTTACCAGACAGCAAATTGCAGCCCTCGGTTCTTATGAATATTTGAATGAGTAACTAAAAACAGCTCAGAGAACTCTAAGCAACTGTGACAGCTGAAAATGCCTAGGAAACCAGCAGTTTAAAAGGACCATGATGACAAAATCGCCAGTGCTACAATTCCTTCCTTTGAGATTTTGGCTACCCAGCCTCCAGCAAAATAATATTGTTGCAAGAATATTGTTTGAAAGATAGAAGAACTGTTTTCTCCTTATACATTTCCCCGAATAAAATAAACAATTAAATTACAATGATTTTTAATCTATGCAAGGGAAGAAAATTGTCACATTTTGTTTTTGAAATATTGATGCTGCTTTTGCTTATATACCTAAAAATTAGTCCTGGTGAATTTTTCATTGATATTTCTCAGCCAGCTCCATGTAGGGAAAAAAAGATAATAAGAATAGTTACCCTGAAGCTAAAATGTTCTGAATAATTTGCACTTTAAAAAAACCTTGTAAAATAAACAACGTGATGGGGAATTGAGCTTGTATCTTTATCATAGCAATATGAGGAATTGCACGTTCATAAAAATATCCCAACCATTTTCTCTTCCTGACTGAATTCCTTATGAAGCTGTCATTTCCCCCCTATTGTATGCAAATTCCAAGGCTGTAGAGGAACACTTACATAATACAACCATTGTGCATATAATAAAAACATGCCTGCCGTCTTGCATTTTTGCATGATAACTTTGAAAATCCACTCACTAGGCCACATTTCCCATTTCCAGTGTATCATTGAGAATTCAGGGTGAAGTACCATCAGTACGCTGATGACATTCAGCTGTCCATCTCCACCCTGGACCACCCCAACGATGCCCTTGAAGTGACGTCCCGTTGTCTGGAGGCCATGCGGATCTGGATGGGGAGGAACAGGCTGAAACTCAACCCATCCAAGACCGAGTGGCTGTGGTTTCTGGCATCTCAATATAGTCAACTCATACCATTGCTGGCTATTGGGGGTGAGTCATTGGCCCCCTCAGGAAGGGCTCGCAACTTGGGCATCCTCCTGGATCCTTGGCTGTCTTTGGAAGATCATTTAAGGCCGTGTCCAGGAGGATTTTCCACCAGGTTCACCTGATCCGCCAGTTGCGTCCCTTTCTGGATCGGGACTCGTTACGCACGGTCACTCATGCCCTTGTCACCTCCAGCCTGGACTACTGAAATGCTCTCTACATGGGGCTCCCCTTGAGGTGCACCCGGAGGCTCCAGCTGGCTCAGAGTGCGGCTGCGCAGGTAGTCATGGGGGCAACTTGGCGCTCTCAGGTAACACCTCTCCTGCACGAGCTGCACTGGTTGCTGGTGGTCTTCCGGGTGCGCTTCAAGGTGCTGGTTACCACCTTTAAAGTGCTCCATGGCTTAGGGCCTGGTTATTTGCGGGACTGCCTTCTGCCAACAACAGCCTCCCACCGGCCAGTACGTTCCCATAGAGAGGGACTCCTCCGGGTGCCGTCGGCCAAACAATGCCAACTGGCGACGTCCAGGGGGAGAGCGTTCTCTGTGGGAGCACCCACCCTTTGGAATGAGCTCCCCCCAGAATTGCGGAGGATCCCGGACCTACGCACCTTCCGACGGGAATTGAAGACCTTCCTATTTCGGCAGGCCGGTCTGGCCCAGTAATGTTTTAAATTTTAAATTTTAATTGGTTTTAATTAGATTTTAATTGGCAGCCAATTTTATTTAATGTATTTTTATTCTATTTATAATGTTTTATATTCTGTATTTTACTGTCGGCTGTTCACCGCCCTGAGTCCCTCGGGAGTAGGGCGCTATATAAATTTAATAAAATAAAATAAAAATAAAACAATAAAGTACTTTTCTATTTAATAAAGTCTGGAAGGATGGAATTGCAGAAAAAAGATTTAAGCAGGATGATATATTCATATTAAAACTGAGAATAAAGTTTACTGTAAAAGATTTAGGAGACTTTTATTCCATTAGATTTTTTTAATGTGGAATAAAACTGTGATGAAGGAGGGGAAGGGATCCAGTGGACGGCCAGTTGGAGAAGTTTGACCTGAGGAAGAAAGTTTCCTAAGGACAATGGAGCTCTTTGAACTGTAGCCCAGAAGGGGCCACCTGCACGTTCCCCGAGGGGGCCTTCTGCTCCGCCCGGCTGCTTGGCTGCAGTCCGAAGGACGCTGGGACCGGAGCGTCTCTGGGGCTGTGGAGTCCTTCGACGGGGGCGGCCGTGGCAGTGGATGCGGCGGCGGCAGAGAGTGCCTCAGTGGGGAGGGCGAGGCAGTGATGAGGGGGCGAGAAGCATTGGAGCTGCCATAGTTTTGAAACTTGGGCAGAGCGATTTTGGCAAGGGGGGGCGGTTAAATTGGGGGGAGAAAGGGAAGAAAATATTTCCCTGCTGCTGGCTGGCTTTTCCGCAGCGCTCGTCCTGGTCGCCCATCCAGGTGGGACCCTCAGCATCCCTGCTTAGCACCGGAGACGCTCCAGGCAAGCTGCCGGCCGAGCCTTCGAAGCCGCCCCGGGAGAATGGCAGATCTTTGGCCGCTTTAACTCGTTTCTCTTGCGGCTCCTCCACTGCCTTTCTCGGACGCTTTGCCCGCACCTCGCCTGCTGCTCTCACGTTCCCTTTCATTCCCTCCCTGGCTATAAGCCCCCTCCTCTTCCTCAACTGCTCTCCTTCACCCACAGACAACACGCAACCACAACGCCGCACAAACAATACCCCACTCACGCCTAACACAGAGATACACATACACACACACGCACACACACTCTCTCTGCCCCTCCCAAATAAACACTGCGTCCCTCCCCAAGCACCCAATGCTCCTTCTGCTGGGAGTCAGAGGGAGCTTCAGAGGTTCGGCTCAGGCGGAGGCTGCGGGTCAGACCAGCCCACCCCCAGCCGGTGGTCTGCTGAGCCCTGCCCAAGTCTCCCACCCACTGCCTTGCCCTCTTCCCTCCCTCCCTGCCTCCCTCGGGGCTGCCCCAGAGCCTGGCCAGAAGCCCGGGCAGAGTGCAGCGGGAGGGGAGGGGAGGGGAGGGGAGTTTGGGGCCCCTGGACGGCCTTCCTCCCAGCCCGGCTACGGGGATGAAAGGCAGACTGGCGCCTCTTCCCTCCTGGGCCAGGTCGGGGCTCCGTCTCCAGGGGCTGCGGCCGTCCCCACCGAGGAGAGCCACCCGGGGACCTCATCAGGCAGGTGGCCTCGACCTTGAGCATACGCAAGCCCCTCTGCGGCTGGAGGGGAGCCTCGCTCGACTTCTTCCCCCAAAACTCCGCAAGCTAGGAGGAGGAAGAAGAAGAGGAGGAGGAAGTTTTCTGCAGGGCTGCGGATCGGCCACCCGCGGACTCCACGAACCCCCACAAATGTCTTCCCCTTCCACGTTGCGCTGCGTCGAACTGGGGCAGAACCGCGTCCAGCTCCGTGCTTGACTGCCGGCGGTTCTGGGAGGCGAGGAGCAGGGCGGTGGAAAGTTACAAGTTCTCGGAAGGGGGGGGGAAGCTTCTTTTGCTGGGGGGGTCAACCTTCTTCCCCCTTTTTTGCCTGCGTCTAGTTGAGTCTGTAAGAACACCAAGGCGGAGCTTTTAATGAAGCTGCAGATTTGAACTCTCCCAATTCCCCCCCCCCCATGATCTCCACACACACGCCGGTTTCCGTTGCCCCCCTTAGTCCCTCACTCTACACACACACACACACACACACACACACACACACACACACTCTTCCTTCGACTCCGAGGGTGGCGGCGCTTCTGCCTGGCAGCTGCTTGCTGAAAAGCCGGTGGGCGAGTCAAGGGCCCCCCAGTGCCAGGAAAGCCCCCTTTCTTCTGCCTCCGCCTCTCAACCGCGGTTGGCCAGGAGCTGCCCGATTCCCCCCTCCCCGCAGAGCCTGGAGACTTGGAAGCTGCGGAGAAGGTTCAGGCTCAGCCCTTCCGCCTCCCTCAACTGCAGACTGCCGCCGTGGACGGGACGGGACGGGTTTTGGCACACACAAAAGGTCGCCATCGCTGCCTTAGGGGGTAATTTCGCTCTGAACCCATGCTTTGGAGGAAGACCTGGAAGAGAAAAAGAAAGGATTACCGAAGCCTCCTCTGCAGGGTTCTGCAACAAGCTGAGTAGAACCAGGAGCTTCTCACCCAAAACCAGAAAATGAAAGAACCACAGGACAGCTGAGAAGTATTTAGAAGGGAATCCTGACTTCTTCTTTCAAATTCAGTTTTAGTTACCAGAACCCCGAGGCCAGATATAAACAATATACAGAATAAAATAAATAAGACTTCTTTCATTATCTATATCTTTTAACAGATTAACAGAGTTGGAAGGAACCTTGCAGGTCATCTAGTCCAACCCTCTGCCCAAGCAGGAGACCCTACTTCTGCCTCTACCTAGGAGTGAACTCACAACCTGCTGATTGTGAGGCAAGAGCTCATGTATGCCTATTTATATCTATGTATATATTTCTATCACTCATCTGTCCATCCATCCATCCATCCATCATGAGAGGGCTAATTTCTGTCTGCTCTTCATAATTTACAGAAATTCAATGTTATTTGAATCCACGGTTGGTGAACGAGTGGAATTAAAAGGTGAAATAAAGCAACTGAGAAAGAAAAACAGCAGGCTAACAGAGGAGAAAGCGACCATCCCTGGCAGCCTCTGGAGCCGGAGCCCCAACGTGGCCCGGGAGTGAAGAGTGCAGGAAGCCCCCACCCTCCATCCCCAGGGCCCCCTGGGAGGAAACCCATCCTGGCACTCGCCCACCCCCCTTCCTCCCTGGCCCACTTGCTCAGCCAGCCCCGAGGAAGGGCAGGAGAAAAGGTAGTGGGAGAGAGGGGAAGGGGCTCAGGCAGACCACCTGCCGGGGTTGGCCCTGCCCGACCTGGGTGTGAGGCAGTGGGGCAGGCAAGGGGCTTGAGTGACAGCTGTGTTTGGCCGAGGGGAGGGGGGAGATGGCATTTGGGGAAAGGGTGAGGAGCGCCCAGTGGGGGTGGGGGCATCAAAGTCAGCTGAGGAGCTTTCTGCCTATCACTAGAGATTTAATCCCACCTTCAAAATAAAAGCCAAATGGGCGATGTGGAGCCAATCATCAGGGGACTTGAGTTCTAATCCTCCCTTAGGTATAAAAACTTTCTGGGTGACTTTTGACCAATCACCAGGAGACTCTTGAGTTCTAGTCTCATTTTTGCACCTTTTGATTGGAGCAGGTTTGAAATTCAGCAGGTTCTAACAGGTTCTGGAGAACCGGTAGCGAAAATTTTGAGTAGTTTGAAGAACCGGCAAATGCCACCTCTAGCTAGCCCCAGAGTGGGGTGGGAATGGGGATTTTGCAGTATCCTTCCCCTGCCACACCCACCAAGCCACGCCCACAGAACCTGTGGGGAAAAGATTGGGGGTGTGAAAATTTAAAAAGGAAATATTCTCAGATTAATCTGAGATACCAGAATTGGGGATTCCTAGATCGTGAGTCTTAAATGGACTCCAGGGGATGCTAGAGAACAGGAAGGCCTGGAGGAAAGTTGTCCATGGGTTCACGATGGGTCAGACAGGACTTCACAACTAACAACAAGATCGTGCGATGGCTTAATGGGCAATGGAGAAAACTGAAAATGTGGGAAAACGTCTGGTCCATGTTGGGCAAAGCCATAAGTCTCCGCCTTCTGCTTGTGGGAGAACCAGAGGCCTCTCTGTGGTCATTGTGAATCTTCGACTGACCTTCGTCTGATCCATCAGAGCTTATTTTTAACCTGGTTAAAATGGAAACCTCCAAGAGATTCATTTGCAATCAGAAACACAAACACTGATGACCAATTGATCAGCAATTTCTGTGGTTGGAGAGCAGAACAGCTTCCATGAGTGCCTCTGCCTAGAAACCTAGAAGTCCCCCCCCCTCTTATTCACCCTCTTCTTGGACCAGGATGAATATTATGCAGCATTGAATGTTTGTGACCTGGTCAAAGATGGGGCTGCTTTCCAAGCCTAGAAGAGGAGCAGAGAAATGCTTTGCATACAAATTGTAGGGTGAAAAATTAAAGGTCCTGAAAACTGGGATTTTATTTCTCTGGTTTGATGAAAGAAAAAAAGTATAGTGGAAATTATTTTACATACTTTAATTTTTATTTACTTTCTTTTTTTATTTTAGTCTAAAGTACACACCAAAATAAAAACAATGCCAGAATGAAATCTCAGACAGCTGTTCTGCTGAATTTTTTCTGCAAAGGAGATTTTATCAGGAAATCAAGAAAGAATTATATAAGAGGGATGAAGATTTGCCTCCCCAGCTGAGAGCCAGTCAAACATGACATTTCACATCATTCTGGCATTCTCACAGGAGGGATCAGGCAACCAGGCTGACCTCTTTTCCTACGCTCTCTCTCTCTCTCCCTCCCTCCCTCCCTC
Source organism: Imantodes cenchoa (assembly GCA_027560375.1). Lineage (NCBI taxonomy): Eukaryota > Metazoa > Chordata > Lepidosauria > Squamata > Dipsadidae > Imantodes > Imantodes cenchoa. The sequence goes on along the minus strand of JANHGD010005104.1, from coordinate 37,675 downwards.
CCTCCCTCTCTCTCTCTTTCACTCTTTCTCTGTCTGTGTCTCTCCCTCTCTCTTAGCTGTCAGTAGGAACAAATGCCCCAGTTATTTTCTATGAAGTGTCATATTCAGTAACTGTTGCTGAACAGCAAATTCCTCTGAATGACTTTTACAGAGTTTTGTTTAACAAAATGTATTGACAGGAAAGGGAGCTACAAGAATTCCAGTCATTGAACAGTTTCCCATTTTGAACCATATAGATATGATTTTCTTTGCCTCCTGCATACTATCTAAATGTAAAGAATATCTCCTTTCAAATAAAAGAAACTTTAACAATTCTTTCCAGTATCTTAATAGTGTTATATCTCATGCTTTTACGTTTATTCTGGCTGTAAGCTGCTCCTTTGTGTTCAGGTGTGGCCTCAGAAGGATAATGTAGCACTTGGGGATGAAGATGCAGCCCAGCAGACCAGCACTGGAGGCCAGGATGGAGA
>JANHGD010005103.1:0-12098 GCA_027560375.1 Imantodes cenchoa | reverse complement strand
ATAACGCAAATGGTGGCCGCCAGGCAGGTGGGCGGAGCCTTGCCAGCCCTTCGCGGTCTGTTTAAATCTGCTAGGCGATCGGCTGTCAGCCGAAAACTACGCGTCAGCGAACCGGGACCATTGCACCCCTGCCCCAAAGGCAATGTTTAGCCCAACAGCTGCGGGGCTCCACCCGGGGGTATTTCAGGAGCAAGATATGCCTCCCTTTATGAGGCACTGGATATCACAGGCGATCAGAGAGGGGATTGCTTAGGGTCTCCAACACAGCAAGCAATTACCCATGCTTGTGCCAGGACTTGCCATGCATACGGACCCTTGGGAGCCAGCAGGGGAGGCGGAAGGTTATCAGGGGACCTATTCTCTGGAGCATTCTGCCCAAAACCAATCTTCCCTATTTGGACTATGAACGAGACCCTCCCCCTGTAGGCCAACTTTTAAGGGCCTGTTAAATCCTGCTCTCTTTAAGCCCCTGTTGACTAAAGCACGGAGCACTGCACACCTGGGGAAGGACTCTATTTCGCAAGAGCCAACCTTGGAGATGGGTGAGCAGGAGGACTTTCTGTTTACCAAGCAGACCGCTGAGACAGATGCCATCCTGATCCCCAGGATGTTCCTGGATATGATAAAGAGGCAGTGGACCTCACCAGCCATAGTTTCCCGACCCAGTGGCTCGGAGGACACACTTTACAGTGTGGACTCAGAACTCCTGGAGTTGGTCCAGGTTCCGAAGGTGGATACCCCAGTGGTGGCTTTATCCTCCTACTCTGTCCTTCCACTGGACGTGGAGGATGCCTTAAAGGCTGAGGAATGGAAGGAGGAGATGGCTCTTCACAGAGTCCATCAGGCAGACTCCTGGGCAATCCGGGCCTCCATTGTAGCTTCTTTCTTCACCCGAACATTGGTGCTCTGGCTCAGACAACTCCAAGCTTGGATCCCAATGAAGGATCTACAGGCTTATCAGGATCTCTGCAAGATCATTGCTTCCATCACATCTGCCAGGCGGATTTCAGAGTTGGCGGCATTATTGGTGAGAAAGGACCTTTGTGTTTTTCATATGAACAGGATGGTTCTGCAGTTGGATCCTGCCTTTCTTCCAAAGGTTAACTCCTTGTTTCACCAAGCACAGGAGTTGATCTTGCCTGATTTCTGTCCAAGGCCTCAGCACGCTTTGGAGCAGACATGGCATACCCTGGATGTTAGGAGAGCCCTCCGCATTTACATCACGAGGACCGCTTCCATCAGGAAGATTGAGTCCCTGTTCGTCTCCTTTCAGCCATCAACTCTAGGCCACAGGGTGACGTCTTCCATGGTGGATCATTGGCTACGGGCATATATTGCCCAAGCCTATGAGCTTCAGGCTCTCCCAGTGCCTCGAGGGATTACAATGCACTCAACTAGGAGTGTGGCCACAACAGCGGTCTGTGCAACGCAGGCTTCTGTAGAAGAAATTTTCTGTAGAAGAAAATGGCGACATGGACATCCCCATCACCATTCATTCGCCACTATAGACTGGATGCTTATGCTTCCGCTGAGGCGGTCTTCGGCAGGCATGTCCTGCAGCGAGTGCATGAGGAAGCGGGGACTCACAACCAGAGCAGTACCCCCCTGCAGCACAGCCAAGCTTTGGTATGTCCCATCCTGAACTCTCCCGTCAATACTATGGAGAAGGGGTGTTGGTCTTACCTGATATGCCCTTTCTCATGGTGTCCTCAGAATTTCAACTCAGTCAATAGAGCTACGAGACTAGAGTAACTCCATCCTGGACTCTCCTGTCAATCACCATGAGAAAGGGCGTATCAAGTAAGACCAGTACCCCGTCTCTGTAATTGGTTTTTTAAAAATGATTATTGACTACAAAACAACTCTTTCCTTTAGAAAACTATTTACACAGACACAGATACACATACACAGAGTTCTTTTAATTATAATAAATGTAAGAATTTTCTAGCTTTTAAAAAATTTTACATTGCAAAAATAAACAACTCATTAGTATCAGAAAGCAATTTTAGACTGATATATTTCTCCTCAGAGAGAAATATTTATTTATAGATTGCACTAATGACAAGTACAAATAGTCCTTGTAGGTTTCAGTGGAAGAAGAAATTTCCTGCTTTTTAGTTACTTGGCACCAAATCTGAACATTCAACTTGTTTTTTGACTCTAAAAAGCTCATTTTGCTTAAGAGAGGTCTAATAGAACACTGATTGGAGCCATAGTTGGGAATAGCAGAATTTAAAACATGCTTTCTGCATTTCAACTTCAAAGATTACTTTGCTGGTATATACAAAATATTTGTGATATTATGAGATTTGTACTGTTGGGCTTTTTTTATTCTTTATTGCTGCTCAAAATGTTACAAGCACTTCTAAAGTGCTAATATGCAGAAACTGATTTCATGGCATTAACCATTAACCAGTGGTGGGCTGCAACAGGTTTAACAACTGGTTCGGTGATCACATGCACGTGCGCCTAATGCACTCGTGCGCAGCATTCAAAATACAGCAATTTGAAGCTCAGCTGCTTTCCTTCTAAGGCAGGGGTCTCCAATCTTTTGGACCTCAGGGACCACCAAGGTCATAATTTTAAATGCCACGGACCCTAATTCATAATTTTAAGTCCCACAGATCAGTAATATGAATTTTTTTAAAAAGATAAATACATTTGTAAAATAATAAGAGAACTTTCATTTTATTAATATGAAATGCACCTATTTAACATAACAAAATAAATAAATGCTTATTTAATTATAACAAAATCATAAAAGCTTATGTAATCATAACAAAATCTTTAAAGGTTATTTAATTGTAACAAAATTATTAAAGGTAGTGAAATTATTACAAAATAATTGAAGCTTATTTGACGGTGGCTTGCTGATGATGTTGGGAAAGTCAGTCCCATATTCCAGAGCTGTAGCTGTAGTCCCTCCCCTTCCCTCTTCTTCCTTTCCTTCTTTCTTTCTTTCCTTTCCTTCTTCTTTCCTTTCCTTTCCTTCTTCCCTTCCCTTCCCTCTTCTTCCTTTCCTTTCCTTTCCTTCCCTCTTCTTGGACTGGATTCATTGCTCTCGGCCATATCTGGCCCAGGGGCCAAGATCTCTCCACGGACCACCAACATTTTCTCAAAGCCAGAGAGAATGGCTTTGACGGCTTCACATCATCGGGCTCTTCCCAGGATTTGGAATAAGGCAGCAAGAAAGCTCCTGCTTGCCATCTTCTGGCTGGCCCTCAATGGAGAACCAGGATCCTGAAAGATTTGTAAAAACAATTTCCAGTCTTTGCAGAGAAATGCAGAACAAAGGCATTTAGAAAATACTTTAGCGGTGTGTGTGTGTGTGTGTGTTTTCTAATCCAAGACAAAACCTGGTGATATTTCACATACACTGTGTAGGTAGGTCTGTCTCTCCACTGAATTATGCTCCACAGTGTTTTTCAAATCCTCATCCATGGATTCGAGACTCAAAGAACAACATATTTAGGCAACTCGCAGGTTTGCTCTCTTATCAGAACTCGAGCTTTTTTTTAAAGCAATGTCCCATATTGACTTTTTCCAGGCTGACCAGACAGGGCCTCTTCCCCACCAGGCTCCTTAAATCTCAACCTGAAGATTTCTGGAAAAGTCTCCTTTGAAACAAGTTTGACCACTGGGCCAAGAGTTCGAACCCTTGTGTAAAAAACGAAGCAACATGTTTCTAACTTTTAACAGGAAAGGACTCTCGGTTCTGAGAGCAACGAGCAGTGCCAACTGAGTGTTCTTCCGTACATAAATGCAGTAGGCACACGCTGGCAACAGAGCTGCCTCCAATCTCCTCCCAAAACTTTCCAAACATAGTAACTGTTTAACCTTCTGCTTCTCTGGCCTTTCTTTTCCTTGTTTTCTTGAAGAGAGATCCTGGTTTCTTCTGAAGTGATTCCAAGTTTGCAATAGGACTCAACACGAACCATCTCATCAAAATAAACCAGAGACCACTTTGTAGCTAGACTGCTCATTTTCTGAAACATTTTAAAGGCTTCTGAAGCTATCGGTATGATCGATTATCTGGGATGCAAACCTCTACATTCAAGTTGTTTTTGTCAACATGTTCAAGAGATAAACCAGAGACTGAAAGAGCTGAGAAACCATAACCTTCTGGCAAGACAAAACTTGTCTTTATACCGATCTTTATAAACAAATGTTTGACTCACCTTGTATATAATATTTTTAAAAGGGCATTGGCCTCTTTGGAACATAAAATTCAGAACAATTTCTCAAACAAGCATCGGTATACGACCAAGATATCCTGAAATTCCTTATTAGCAAATAAGGAAGTTGCAGCTCCCAACCTCAAGCAGACAAATTACCTTAACCTATGAAAGTGAACCTACACTAATACACCACACCAATATATGGAGCCTACACCAATGTACGATAAGCAGCAAGGCGTGTCCTACTTACAGGTGCCAAAATCTTTCTCTGGACTCATCCTGAAACAGATCACCTCCACCATTCATGCTCTAAATCTAATCCTTTTCTTCCAAGACGTTTACCTGCCAAAGTATTCTCAAATTACATTTATAGAGTCACAAAATCTAGAAGCATTGAAATATAAAGTACAGCTTTCCACAAAATGATGTAAAACAGACTTTCAAACATTCAGATATGTCTTTTTCTGGAATAAAATCTTTTATGCAAGACAACATATCAGCTAGCTACATTCCATAAACCACTTTAGCAGAGTTCCTTTGGACACTGAGGCTTTATACAGTGTAGAAGCTGAGCCTCTCCAGCCCTTAAATTTCTCTCATCTACAGAGAGGCAGGATTATCTGCCAGGCATTAATAGTGCTGTTTTCTTTACAATCAGAAACCGACTTTGCAGTGTATCAATATGATGGAGAGATTCATTTCAAACCTGTGAGCTAGAAGTAAATTCTTGAAAGGGGCTTACAGACTAATGATCTTGTCAGCTTGCTTAGGACAGAGAGAAGCTAAACAGGTCAAAGGGGTTGGGGGGCATTTTGTAAAAGCAGGCTTAGTTCACCTAGGAACAGCCCCCTCCTCCAAATAAAACGGATTGGACTAAGCCCCTTATCCACCTGTGAAAATCTGAATACAGAACTGAAAGAGAACTTAGAGGTCTTCTAGTCCAACTCCCTGCACAAGCAGGAGCCCAGATACCATTTCAGACAAATGGGTGTCCAGTCTCTTCTTAAAAGCCTCCAGTGTTGGAACACCCACAACTTCTGGAGGCAAGCGATTCCACTGATTAACTGTTCTCCCTATAAGGAAATTTCCCCTTAATTCCAGGTTGCTTCTCTCCTTCCTGCAACTGTTTAATTATTTAAATTTAAATAATGTAAATTTATACTGTATGCCATCTTACTCCCAGTGACTCTGGACAGTTTACAAACAGTTAATTTGTTTTAAAAATATAAGGAAACAAACAAACAAAAAAGAAAATGGCAGAAATGTCAAAGAAAAGTGGAAACTTTGGGGGTTTCAACCGCTTTTGCTCAAGGCCCAGAGAGCGATCAAAGCAAAGCCCTGAACCCCACCTGAGGCTCGGGGCTGAGAAAATCCGGCTCCACAGGAATCCACCTGAAAAAAAAGGTGCAACCACCTGCCCAGATCTCCTCCCCACATGCCACACCTGGTCAAAGGCAATATACAGGCTGTCCTCAACTTACAACCACAATTGAACCCAAAATTTCTGTTGCTAAACAAAACAGTTGCTAAGTGAATTTTGCCCCATTTTACGAGCTTTCTCGCCACGGTGGTTAAGTCAATCCTTGCAAATGGTTGTTAAGTGAATCTGGATTCCCCACTGACTTTGTCAGAAGGTCGCAAAAGGGGACCATGTGACTCTGGGACACTGCGACCGTCGTAAGTATGAGTCTGTCGCCAAGCATCTGAATTTTGATTAAGGGACCATGAATGGAGGCTGTGAAAGACGGTCACAAGTCACTTTTGTCAGGGCCGTTGTAACTTAGAACGGTCATTAAACGAACGGTTGTAAGTCGAGGAGCCTCTATACCACAAAGCAGCTTCTCCCTCAGCCCCAAACTCTCCAAGCCCCCCTTGAGGCTTCACCCTCAAAGCCCCCCAAGGATAACCACCCAGGCGAGGCTTCCCGGGCCACTTGCACCGCTCGGGCATCTCCGCGTGGTCCCCCATCCACCCCTGCCCTTCAACCCGGGCCAAAGGCGAGGGGGCTGACCGGGCCGGCGAGGCCCTCGGCCCTCCCACAGGGGCGCCTGCTCTGGTCCAGACTCAGGGAGGCCCCTCAGGCGAGGAGTGCCCCACAGAAGGACCCTCGGCCATCCGCCGCTGCGCGCGCTCACCCGCCTGCTAGCCCGCCTTCCCCTCGGTGGTGGCACCGCCGGTCGGTCTTCAACTGCCGCCGCTGCCGTCGCCGCCGCGCAGGCCGGTCCCGGTGCGGTTCACGAGCAGGAGGAGGACGAGGACGACGCCATTTTGGGAGCCGGCCAAGCCGCGGCCGGGCAACATCCGGGGACAAGCGCCTCCCCGTCGCCTGGCGACAGAGTGCCCCGCCCCGCGAGGCGGCCGGAAAGAGGAGGGTTCACTCCCGATTAGGCAACGCCGGGCCGGAGTCTAGCACTCGCTTGCTATTGGCCGAAATTGAGAGAGGCAGGGCAAGAGAGGGCGAATGGCTGGGCGACGTGCATTGATAGACAGGAGGCGTTCCCGCGCGCCGCCTAGAATGGCCTGGGCGCGCAGAACGCAGCAGGCAGGGGATTCTGGGAGTTGAAGTCCGCCAGTCTTAAAAGTTGCCAAATTTGGAGACCCATGAGCTGTAGTCTGGGAGGGGCTGCCCTCTGCCCAGGGAGGTCTTGTGTGCCCCCAACCTTTGCGATTCTCCCCAGCTGCCTGAAGAATAATTCTGGCACACCTGGAATCTCACTGGCCCAGGTTGCAGGTAAGGAGGCTGAAGAATTCTGGGAGGTGAAGACCACAAATCTTAAAAGTTGCCAAGGTTGGAGGCCCCTGGGGTAGACTGCCACGGGAGGGGAGGCTCGATCACTTGGCCGGCAGCTGCTGCTGAGCCAAGCCATCCTTGAGCTGCTCCTCACCCTCTTTGAAGCAAGAACCCACAGAACGTCTCGGGGTCAAAGGAGCCCCAGCCGGCAATTCCTGGAGGTAAAACGGGGATCTCGTGCCTGGCTCACCCAGTCTACTGGGCAGCAACGGAGGAGGTTTGGCCTGGCTCCTTCCAGTTCTTCTCTGCCTCTGGATCTCCACGGGGTCTCCCATCCGATCACCAAGTAGGAAAATCGCCCCTGCCCAGCTTCATCACTCAGGCAGGGCTGGCCCTGCTTGCGCCCTTTGGAAGAACCATCAGAACAGGCCATGCAGAGTGCAGCCGCCCTTCTCCGGGGAAAAAAGCTCTCCCAGTTCCCTTCCTGCGTCATTCTGCCCTTCTCCCCCACTGCCAGCGAAGGAGGTTTGCCAGGTTTTGTAAGAGATGCCCATTTCTGTATGTCACTGAGGTTGTGCCATGCTCCTTCCGCCAATAACCCGTTTCCATTGAAAAGCACAACCGATCGTTTTCCAAATTGCAAATTCCATTCTGAGAAGTCTGGTTTAAAAATAAATACTTTTTCCTTGTCTCCCTTTATTTCTGACTTTTATTTCAAGTATTTATTTGCTTAAAAATCACGCTTGTCTTTAATGCTACAGTAAAGATCAGCATCCCATAAATTTGTGGGTATCCATAACCCTTCTTGCCCTTGGCCGCTCCGCCATCCTCTAGAGCTTTGGGCTACAATCCCTAATTTGTCATTAGCTGTCTGATAATGATGGGAGTTATACCGAAAGAATCTCTGGAGAGCAAAGCATTAGAGAACACGTCTTAAAAGTCCTTCAGAAAAATTCACCGTGAGTCACTGCACCCTGCGCGGTTCTGCAAAAAAGATCCTTTTAGGTCCTCATTACACCTTAGAGCTGAATCAAGTCCTCAATTCTAACAGTGTTAAAACAGCTGCCTGGGAGGGAGAGATGGCAAGAAGTGGATTAAAGGAGGAGAGGAATTTGCATGCCTTGCAACAGAAGATGTGAGCCCTGCAGGCAGAAAGCCCATTCTTATCAGTGTTAAATAGGGAAAACATTTCTCTCTCAGGCTAACCCTAAATTCCGGCTGGGCAGACAGACAAGTACAGGGCGTCATCAAGAGGGCAGTTGCAGCCACATCACTGAAGCGCCTCCTCCTTTTTCTCCATGGGTCAAGGTCTCCATCTTGACTCTTTGACCCTCTCTGTAGCCGGGGTCACATTTGGGGTCATGCAAACCACCAGAGAATACAGTGCCAATTTGCTGTGGAAGCTGCTGGAGCTCAGAAGGTGAAATCCCGGCCAGCTGTCTGGACCAGAAGGGGGCCGCAATGCCTTCTCAGACCTTCCAGCCTGGAGGGTCAGTGCCAGGCCCTGGAGCTGTGCCAGTCTTTGATCAGCCAAATCTTATCCACGACCTTCCCATTCTGAAAAGCAAAAGCAAAGGATCAAGCCTGGAAAAACAGGGGTGATCTGACCACAAGCTAAGTCTGGCTACCACGGAGGAAGGAAGCAGAGAGGGGTCCGGCCACCCTGAGCAGTGCTTGAAGCATCCCCCACGAGGCTTGTGGCTGGAGCTCAGGACCAGCTCAGGTGGAGCAAGGCTGCTTGGCAGCCAGATACCCAAGCACCCGGGGGACAAGCTGTTCCCGGCATGGATGGGAGCCGAAGCCACAATCCCAGACTCAGGGCTGCTGTGGGCAGAGCAAGCTCCTACCTGGTCATCCGAGACCTGCTCCAACCAGAGGTGGGTCTTGTTGACGATCTGCATGCGGGCGTACCCATAATCCTCAATCCGCACAGCACTCCATTCTCGCAGGTCTGGGATGAAAGGGTCCAGCCGCTCCTTGCAGCCCTGGGGAGGGGGAGATCAAAGGGCCTGTGGCTCAGCCACTGAAGAGCCAATGGCCAAGTGTGCCAAGCCTAAAGTCTGCCCTCCCCCTCCCCTCCCTGGCCTCTCTCCACCCTGTACTTCCAGGTACAGGCAGTCCTTGACTTATGAACACAATAGGCAGCTTCCTAGGAAAAGATTCAGTGTTTGCGCAGAAATGGGCCATTGTCAGTTCGCATTCAACGCTGCCTATCTGCAAACTTACAGCTGATCCAGTGATAATGTGGACGGGGGCGCTGGGATTGGTATAAGGGGCTGTGGTGCTCCCATTGTAAACCTGAAAGAGGGACGAGAAGCAAAAAAAGAAGGAAAAGAATCAGTGGGGATACTGGGGGCCAGCTGACCCTCTGCTCTGCCCAGAGATAGTGGGGCGATTTCTCTGTGTTGGGGGAATCTGCGGAGTGAGGCCGCTTGGTCACTCTTGCCGCTTTGCAGCTCTCCATCCCCACTAAAGGGGCAGGCAGAGAGACGGGCACTGCAGGTTCTAAAACCAGGGGAGCCCCCTTGCCCCTCCCAGGGAGCCATTCAGTTGCTCCCCTGGATAGGAAGGAGGAAGGTAGCCCATTCTGACACCCCCCCCATCCCCCAAAGCTGGACTCACCTTGTAGTTATAGACGGGCCAGAGCCGTTCGTAGGAATGCTCGTGAGCCCACAGCATCAGATCTACCCCTGGAGAAAGAGAAAGCGGGGGCAGGAAAGGGAGCCCATGTGGGCAGGGGGAGTGCCTCAGGGTGCAGCCCTCCTTCCTGCTGGTTTCTTCTCAACGCTGGGCAGTAAAGGCAGATCCCCTCTGTCTGTGGAGGGGCCACTGAAGCCGTCCGTCCTTCACGAATTGTGCACAGAAGGACGGGGTTCACACTGTCAAGACGGAAGTTGCAACTGCACACTCAAAGCTTCCCCCCCCCTTTTTACATGCATTACCAATAGTCCTTGACTTACGACCACAATTGAGCCCAAAATTTCTGTTGTTAAGTGAGACACTTATTAAAGGAGTTTTGCCCCATTTTACGACCTTTCTTGCCAGTTGTTAAGTGAATCACTGCAGTTGATAAGTTAGCAGCACGGCCGTTAAGGGAATCTGGCTTCCCCATTGACTTTGCTGATCAAAAGGTTACAAAAGAGGATCACCCTGGACACTGCAATGGTCATAAGTATGAAGCAGTTGCCCATTCAGTGTCTGAATTTGGATCATGTGATCGTGGGGATGCTGCAAAGGTCGTAAGTGTGAAAAATGGCCATAAGTCACTTTTTTCAATGCTGTTGTAATTCTGAGCGGTCACTAAGTGTATTGTCGTAAGTGGAGGACTATCTATATGTGCATTCAGCAGGAGAGCGCAGGGGCTGCCTGGGAGACTTACTGTACTTGAAGAAAAGATCCTCCAGGCCGAAACGGTTCGGCTTCAGTCCTTTGCGAACCTGGAAAAGCCCAGACACCCCACTGAGTGCCACCTGCTCAAGGCCACCTGAACCTGCATCCCCTTCATGGCTGTGCTGGGCCTGGGACTTGGCCTCCTTCCAGATTTCAGCTCCAGAGTTGGAAGGGACCTCAGGGGTCTTCTAGTCCAGGGGTCTCCAACCTTGGCAACTTTAAGACTTGTGGACTTCAACACCCAGAACTCCCCAGCCAGCTATACAGTTGAAACCCACAAATCTTAAAGGTCGCAGATTGGACCCCCTTAACCTGCACTATTTCAGAGAAATGGCTGTCCGGCCTCTTCTTAAAAGCCTCCAGCGCTGAAGCAGCCATAACCTCTGAAGGGCAGCCGCTCCATTGGTTGATTGTTCTCACTGTCAGGAAGCGTCTCCTTAGTTCCAGGGTGGATCTCTCTTCAGTGAGTTTCCATTCTACCTTATCATCCAGATTATATTTACTTATTTTTATTTTATAATTAAGTACCGTTACACTCCTACCTTATCCTCCTGGCTGCAAAGCTCTGCCTGAAAGGATCTGGGTCAAAGCCCAGGTGAGGCTTGGCCACCAGAGACAGGCAGATGTGAGTTAGGCAACCATAAACATTTGTTTAATAAAACAAATAAACGTTTCGGCCGCTCCCTATTTTCTCAGTGAAGCCAGGTGCTCAAACCGGCTTCTCCATGGCCTACTCACGATGCTCTCGTACTGGGTGCAGTCATCACTGTCGTTGTTGGAGCAGTACATGGGCCGATGCCCCATGGTGATGATCCAGGGGCGCACCCCACGCTGCGCAGGCTGGTTCGCCTCCTGCCCCCAAAAGGAACAAACCAGAGGCTCGTGTTTTGCCTGGCACAGCCTGGCTCCGCCCACCCAAATCCCGACGCAGCCGACCTGGAGGTCCTTCTCCAGCCACCGGAATTGCTTGGCTACCAGATGCTCCCCGTAGTCCAGGAAGAAATACACCTCCGTGGAGAAGGCAATGAGGTGAGCAGGGCCTACATCCCAGCTGGGAAGGAAGCAACACAGGCAGCCACTAAGAGCAGGGTGACAAGTGGGGGGAAAGGAGCCCCCGCCCCCAGAAGATGGGGAGACATCTCCGTGGAGGCCCTAGAGCCCAGACCCACCACTCAGATTTGCCCCAAAAGCCATGAGGACCAATCTGGTGGAGCAGGGGAGGTGATGGATCGAGCACAGGGAGAGCCAGAATCTGCAGCTGGAGGCACTCCCTGGGGGGCTTGGGACCAGGTATTGTGTCTCAGCCTCCCTCACAGGGTAGTTGTGTGTGGGACAAGGAACAGCAGAACGTAAGGGCAGAGTTGAAAGAGGCACCAGCCTAGAATCCCTACAGAGCCACAAGCAAACTAAGTCCAACCTCCCTTGAATTCCATGGACTCGTATCTAGGTCCAGGCAGGTGCTGACCATTAGTTGAGAGGATTCCTGTGCAAAGGCTTTTAGCAATCCAGCAGTCGAACTGGAGCTTCATGGGTGAACCTGTCTTTTGGGCCTGGCATTCATACTACAGCCATACAAGGCAGGAGCACCTCCAGGACCCCTTTTCTCTCTCCCCCCCCCCCCGAAAGGAACTGGAGAGGCTGGGAAGGAAGAGGGTCTTGGCCGCCTTGGCCTTGTTGTGCCCCTTGCAGCCCAGGGACGCACCTGTACCAGAGGCTCTCGGTGTCTCCGGGCATGCTGAAGCGGGACCGGTAGTTGGAGAAATTGCTGCAGGAGGGAAGAAGGGAGGAAGAAGGCTAAG
>JANHGD010005102.1:57860-71960 GCA_027560375.1 Imantodes cenchoa | reverse complement strand
TTCTATTCTATTCTATTCTATTCTATTCTATTCTATTCTGGACATGGAAAGTGGAATGGGAACTCGTAGGAAAGCAGTATTAGACAGGACAAGTGAATATAAATGTTTGGAGATTTGCAAAACATGGTTCACATGTCAAATACAGGTTTATCCCGATTCACATTTTTCTATTTCTGCTGTACATGGATGATAAATATACAATTATCAGAAGCAAGGAGTACTGACACTTTTACAAGAATTTCCTTTTGTTTTTTGATCCAGAGACAGGTAACGTATTAACAGAGTGGAAAGGGACCTTGCAGGTCCTCTAGTCCAACCCCCTGTCCACGCAGGAGACCCTACATCTGCCTCTACCTAGGATAGAACTCACAGCCTCCTGATTGTGAGGCAAGAGCTCAACCTCTAGTCTACAGCAGTTGGGTCAGGTAGATCAGTTGCTCTTCCACAATAGTCTTTAAAACACAAGAAATGGGATAAATATTGGCAGTGGCATCCATGTATTTATCTGTAGAAAAAGGAACAGTACCTAACTGATCTTGACTGAAGTTAAAAAAATCTGAATGTTAGAGGCTAGTGAAAATTTAAAAGTACTTTGGACAAAGGCAATAGTAAATGGCTTCCATCTTATTGGCAAGAAATATATATGGCACCCCAATAATCAAATTCAACTGGAAGGATTCTTGTTTTTATATCATAATCATCTTCATCAGTACAACACATTATCTCTAGGCTAACTTGTAACTATTTAATTAAAAACATAACACATTCCATTCTTGAGAGTTTCACTGAATTTCCCTGAATTTTATATTGGCTTTAACACAGAGGATAGATGGAAATACTGTGCTGGGAATCATTAACAATCTGACCATGAGCGACTATTAGACTGTGGGGAAACCGCTTGGCATCTCCTTGTCCAACCTTGTTATCTCCTTGCCAACCCATTTCAACCCCCATTTTAATAGACACAGGTCGTCAAAGGCCACCCAGACACATACAGACCAATCATTCTTATTCCTAAAAGCACTCCAAAATGCATAGTTAACAGCCACATATTCATGGGAGGACTGGCATAAAGAAAATGAATAGTTAATCCTTCCCCTGTAAATTACAATTTCACTCCATCAAACTGTTGGATATACAGCATATGGAGTTGATCCTTCTTGTGTGTCTTTATTCTTGTCACATCTGGCTCCAAGAAAAGTAGCTTCTTAGGACTGGGGTCTAGGAAGGGTTATTTCTGCTTGCAGACAAACTCCAGGTATGAAATTACTTTCTTTGGATGAATCGACTCACCTTTTCCACCACCCAAATCTCCCGCCCCAATCCAAATGTCTGTAGGTTACAGGCCACCAACATATAATTTAACATTAAAGCTCACGTTATAAAGAAAATTGTTATTTCCTAATTTCTCAGAAATAAGCACCATTGAATATGGTACATGGACAAACTAAGAAAACAACCTCTCTTTGATTTTATTATACTACCGTGTTTTCTCAAAAATAAGACCCTGTCTTATATTTTTTTTGAACCCTGAAATAAGTGCTTGGCTTTATTGCCATGCACTCAAAAGCTTGATTGGGCTTATTAACAGGGGATGTCTTATTTTGGGGAAAACAGGTGGTAATTTTCATAAATACATAAATAACATAGATTTCTCATTAGAAACAAACCCTGACGAATGATGCTGCAACTTTTCTTGAACAGAATAGTAAATTATGAACTTTTCCCCATTTCAAAGGGCTTTAAGGCCAGATAATTTAAGCTAAATTTAACCTAAAGTATATAGCATTCCTCCAAATTGCTCCAACAGGCTATTAATGTAAAAAAAAAAGAACAATCAATCTGAATCAATAAAACAAAGAAACAGTGCTGAAGTTTTGCTTTTTCTATTATAATAATTAAAATAGATTGGTTTTGTTTTTGTTTTAAAACAAATCCAGTTACAAATAAAAATATCCAAGAGGAAATATAAAAAATAAGGAGAGAGAAAATATAAATGGAATGCCCTACTTATTCTGAATACTCTTCAAACAGTGGTTTCATTGAAACATTATAACGTATTAAATCATTATGTGGTGTTTCAAGAAAAATATGACCGCCTTAAAGTCAGTGGGCCAAATGGTTTAATTCTGAAGATGTTTTTCACTGGAGAGAACATAAAATATAGCAAAGCCAAGGTCAATTCTAATGATTGACAACACATATTTATAGTGAGCCAAAAAGCAATTAAACTGTCTATAAACTAGATTAAAAATATTCCATTATTGTGCCTTTCCAGAAAGAAGTAGGGAATAAAATAATGCATTGACTGAATTCACTCATTGCACTCATCTCACTGTGCCAGCATTTTCCAACCTGAGCAATTTCCAGATGAATTTTAAAAAAAGGAGGCCCCCAAATCACTCCCAAATGGAAACATCAGCCTATTTGCATGATAGTTGCACATTTGGGTGAGTGAAAATGAGAGTAGGAAGATTTGGAATGCAAAGTGCTCCTATTGTTAACTTCCTCTGCTTTTTATATAGTAATTGTTTTAAGATTATAACAATAAAATTATTACAAATTGAAAAAAAAATCAAAGTATAAAAAGAAAGATTGGAAGCAGAAAACAGGAAAAGATAGAAAAAGAAATAGAAAAGAAAGAAAGAAACATAGTAAAATACTTGTTTGTGGATGTATACATACACACACACATATATGATACACACACATATATGATAAAGAAGGAAGATAGATGATAGTTGATAGATGATAAATAGATAAATAGATAGATAGATAGATAGATAGATAGATAGATAGATAGGAAGGAAAGCAGGAAGGAAAGAAGGAAAGAAGGAAGGAAGGAAGGAAGGAAGGAAGGAAGGAAGGAAGGGTCCTACTTGTAAAGTCATATTACAGTTGGTCTTTGACTTACAACAGTTTGTTTAATGACTGTTCAAAGTAACAACGGCATTGAAAAAAGTGATTTATGACTGTTTTTCACGCTTATCACCACTGCAGCATCCCCAGGGTCATTTGAATAAAATACAGATGTTTGAAAACTGACTCATATTTATGACTGTTGCAGTGTCCCATGTCATGTGATCACCTTTTGTAGCTTTCTGACAAGCAAAGTTAATGGGGAAGCCAGATGGATTTAACAACCATGCTACTAATTTAAGAAATGCAGTGATTCACTTATCAATCGTGGCAAGAAAAGTTGTATAATGGGGCAAAAATCACTTACTCATTTAGCAACAGAAATTTTGGGCTCAATTATGGTCATAAATCAAGGACTTCCTGTATTGAATATGGTGATAAACATTTGGGACCTATGAGTATTGTTAAACTCAGCCTCTTTCACCAACATTTGAAAATCTTTAAAACCCAAATACCTTTTAGTCCATATTTTCGTTTGACTTTGCTGTTGTTATTATCCTTAATATTGCAATGTAGCACAGGCTGAACCCCTGACCTTCAGGTACAGAACTGAATGGTTCCGTTATGTCCCTGGTTTTCCAATTGCACAGTTCAGTTCTTCCTATTTTGATGCCTTCCAGCTTTATTAGATTACAACTGCCTTCAAGGAAGCTACCAGAATGTGGCAGGGCCAAAGTGCATTGTATGCACAATTATGTCCAGGTGATCCTTGTCAGACCTTCTAATGTGAAGGTCAGCAGAACAGCTGGCAGGGCAGACTGACATTGACTTTAGGGTCGGCAGAACAGTTCTGCTCACTTTTGCTATAAATATATGGAGCGACATGAGTAAATATGTAAAGAAAGATTGGGATTTAAATGTTATTTTAATCAGAGTAGACAAATGGAATTTCCATGCCTTTAGATTTTTATATTGCCTGGACTGTTAATCTGTACAAATAAAAGAAGGAAAATTAATATCCACTAAATAATGGCTCTACAATTAAGCCACAAGTCTATAATGTAAATGGTCACCATTTCAAGACAATTTAATAGTGGGTTACTTTTCTAAACTAGCTTGCTGTTCATTCAGTCTTGATTTAAAGCTGCTTACGTGTATAGAAATCCAAATTGAATAGAAGTGTTACTTAATAAGAAAGTTAAGGAAAAACATTGGCTCCTGGAACTATTGGAAATTCAGCAATCTATTACAAGAGACATACTACTTCAAACATTATTAGTTTTCCATTCTCTGTAATGGAAATGAATACCAGAGGTTGCCTAAGTGACATAGGAAGAATCTCTACATTTTCATGCACAAAAAGAATAAACTTTCATTTTTGGTCTGAGCCAAGTTAAAAATTCAAATTGCTGTACAGTGTGATTTTAATAATTGTAATTAAATTTTAATAAAAGTTTATTTCAGTTTGTGTAGGCTGAAACAAAGGATTGAAGAGTCTAATTACTCTGAACAATAGATCATATGAAAGTGGTCATACTGAGGGTCAAAAATTATATCAGTCTCCTCAGGGTTACTGTTTTTGTAGAGTGCTAATCAGGGGTGGGGTCTCACTTACCTCGCTGCCAGTTCGCATCCTCCCGCATGGCCATGCCTCATGGGCGCTCGCATGTACAGTGGCAATTTTTTTAAAAAAAAAAATCCCCCCCAAAAAATTCAGAAATAAGATGGTGACCACATGCACAGTGCCGGAAACTTGGCTTCTGTGAATGCGAAGAAGAAGAAAAAACCCAGAAAAAAATACCCCCAAAATTTAAAAAAAATATATGAAAAAAATAGAAAAAAAAGATGGCGGCACCCACGGACTGGCACCGACTGAACTGGTTCTGTGATGTCATCATCACATCACCAGTAGGTTGCTACCAGTTCAGGCGAACCAGTCTAAGCGGGAGGGACCCACCTCTGGTGCTAATTCTGAATGGGGTTTCAAACTACATACACATATGTGCCAATATTGCCCCCAATGTCTGCTGTTCAAGAAAAATGGGGAAAATCATGTTTTGAATAACATTAGTTACAGTTATTTGGTTGACTTGGTTACCTTCTTAGTAAGAATTACAGCTGAATGGTCACTGCAGTGGAAATTATATTCAACTGAATGCAATGAAATGGGTTTTTTTTCCTAATAAATGTATGTTGTCCTAAAATGCTTATTAGAGAATAAGCCCTACTGAACAGCCTGGAACTTATTTTTTTAATAAACATTCAAGGGTAGTGCAATAAAGATTGTGCAAAGTAAAGCAATTTCCATAAAGCTACCATATGAGTAACAAAAGGCCAGAAGTGTGAAGCGTTTTGGCTATCCATCACAGATGGAACATCTTGTACTTTCCTATATAAATTCAGTTGATTTGCATTTATTTAAGACAGACAAAGAATGGAGCTGACCGCAAGTTACATGTCTCTTATTAGAGATATGATGTTACTTCAATGAAAACAGAATGCATATTTATTGTTACATTGCTAACACTAGGAATAGAATGGAATAAGTTATTCACTAAAGTTAAAAACATTTTATAGGTTGCTACAGTGAGTTTGTAATGGAGGTTGTGATATTCCCTGCTCTTTGCAAATTGACATTGATTTATTATGTTATCTATACAATGACAGTACCTTTGGGCATGACCAGATTACAGCATTTCACTGGACAGCCTGAAGCATTTTTTGAACAATGGAATAAGCTGAGATTTTTGTAAATAGGCACATTCACATTCACATTAACATAAAGTTTGCAAATAAAATGCCCTGTGACCTTTAACGAGAAGGTTTGGATAATTACAGTTCCAAAGAGTAAGCATCTTAGTGCAAAATGTGTATATCTTGCCTCAGTTTATTATTTTAAAAACCCAAAGAGAAATTCAGCTGGCTTTCTTAATTTACCTTTAACCTCATTTGCTTTAGCGGTTGATTTCTGATGAACATTATGTTAATTTTTACTGCGTTCTTAATGATGAAACACATTTGACAGATTAAAATCATTTAGCTTATGTATTGCAAGGGAAAAGGAATAAAAGGGAGATGGGGAAAACAGGCCAGAGAGCAAAAGGAGATATCCATAGTTGCCAAAATTAATAGAAACTCACCTTTGATGTGGGAAGGACCTCAGTAGAAGTGGGAAATATTAAACCCAAATGAACAAAAATGCATGAAAAAGTTCAGCAGCACCTCCTCCCCCATTGTCAAGCTGTGGATTTTCATCCTTTACTTACTGACAGTCCATCTGTCAGCTCCAAAGCAATGCAGAATAAGAGAGTACACCTGTCAACACGTCTGTGGGGTATGGACAGAACAGATGTTGAAATTTGCGCTGCTGATGCTCAAATTTATCATGTCTGGCATAATATTGCTAATCAAGAAGAAATGGGGGCTATCCATCGGTGGATAGGATGATGCCGTTTTGTTTTATGTTAGCTCTCTTTTCTACCCTTCTCTTACCACCACCACCCACAAACTCTTTCCCAAGACAATTTCTGGAAGCACGGATGGAAAGATGATTTTTCATTATGGAAATTTAATTTGATTAGAATTCATTCCCCTAAAATAATGTGTTTAATATCTATGTAATGTAGGAGCAAGGGGGGGAAATCATTTGCTCTCAGGAGGCAAGAGAGAATGATGCATTTAGGTTTTATTTTTGGTGCAGAAGGAATATAAATCCACCAACACACAGATGCATTAAGGAAAAGCTATAGCACAAATCACCAAAAGTGAGGGAGACCCAAGTGCAAAACAAAAACTTACACTCTGGACAAAGAAATTATGGTGGTCATATACTTTAATATCTATTATTAATTCTTAGCCAAATGTGAATATCACACATGCAGGGGGGCAGTGATAAACAATTTGAAAATAAACTAGCAAGAAACAGAAGTGGAATATTAGAGATGGGTCAGCAAAGTCTGTTGGACCTAGGCTCCCAGAAACAGCAAAGGTCTCCCTCAATTAAAAAATAGAGAACATAAATAAATGACTGAAGAGTTGCAGAAATAGACAATGGGGAGTCATTCTACATTAGCTGGGAAGGAGGGAGAAAGAAACTAATAACTCTACTCAGCAGTTTTCTTCTCTGCAACACTTTCTGTGCATTAATTAGATAGCATTCACAATTCCCAAAAAACCTCCACAAGCACTAGAGAGCATCTTTGTTCTTCCTAGAATGGAACTCAGGTGCAAAGTCTCTTAGATAATTAAAGAAGTTATAGTCATCTGAATATGATACAAAGGAAAATACGTTTTGGGATGGATGGATAGATGGATGGACGGACAGATGGATGGATGAATGGATGGATGGATGGATGGATGGTTTCCTCCCTAAACCCCAAAAACT
Source organism: Imantodes cenchoa (assembly GCA_027560375.1). Lineage (NCBI taxonomy): Eukaryota > Metazoa > Chordata > Lepidosauria > Squamata > Dipsadidae > Imantodes > Imantodes cenchoa. The sequence continues at coordinate 64,717 of JANHGD010005102.1, read as the reverse complement.
TTAACCTTAGACTATCTACAGTCGACTTCACCCCATTCCTAAGAGGTCTGTAAGGGGCATGCATAAGGGCACCTTTGTGTCTACTGTCCCTGTCCTACTGTCCTATTGCCTAATTTACCTGTACCTACTTCGCTAATGTGTATATTTATACCAATACCTACTACCTTGTACATGCCTGACAAATAAAATAAATAAAAATAAAATAAAAAGTAGCGTAAGGGCTCCCCTTCTATCTTCTACTTACAATGATTACATGACTATAGCATTGTAAAAATACTGAACCACAGAAAGAAGGGCTATTAAAGGTTTTAAAAAGAAAGAAAGAAAAAAAGAAGGGAAAAATTGTATTAACAAAGTCAAGCAACAGCTCCCCTTATCCCAGTTCTGTTTGCTCGGCTTCTATATCCCCTTCACAAAAATGGTGCAGTAATTTTAAAGCAGGGGGAATATTTGGCATAGCGCTAACTTTTTAATGTGACAGATGGAAGCAGTAATTAAATACATCATTGGAAAGTAATCATATTACTTATATTTAATTACATGTAAGTGACATCAAATTTAGCTTTTGTTCTGGCACCGCTCAATATTTTTTGGAATGCAGCTCTTGGCTGACCATGGCTATCAGCCTGGAAAATATTGTGCATCCCTTCTGGAAGGATCTGTTGGGTTCCCCCCACACCTCCTCTTTCACTTGCTTTTCTTATTATGCTACATAAAAGAGGGATGTGGTTTTTTAGCGTGGGGCCACTTGTCTTTTTTTAGCTAACTTTTGATGCACATCTATTCTCGTAATTCTGTGGATATTATTGAAGGTCTCTATTTTTTTCAAACTTTCTACCTGCATTTTCATATCTTGACATGCTTCCAGAGTTCTGTTCAAACATTTATAAAACCTCTGATATTTTCCTTCTGAATGTTCACTGGAATCCTTAGAAGCCCAACTTGGCTACTGTTCCTTCTTTTTTGCCTACTGCCCTCTTTCCAAGTTCTTCAAGGTCAATCCCTTGAAGAAAGAGGAATGATAGTAACAGGTGACAGAAGGCTAAGGTTACTTGGTTTTCTGAACCTCATATTATTTGCAGCTGGGAATCATAAAAGCTTGGTTGTGAGCCCACTTAAAGTCCATTAACTTTAAAGAAAGTTTTGCTGGGTTCAGACTAGGGTTTCCTCATTAGGATGGGGAAAGTTTGCATTTTGAGCTGCTCCTACATGAATACATATCCCAGCCCACACATTCAGAATGTATTGATGGAAAAAAAATACATGAATATAAGTGAAAAATCATATAGATTACTTCCAAGACAAGAGTTAAATATACATCAGTGTAACTACTGCCTGAAGTTCAAGCAGGAGTAAAAGCTAGGAGATACATACTGGTTGGGCAAGTACTTGTTTTACCACATCTTCTGCACATACTTTCTTAAATAGACTTAGCAGCTTCCCATCTTGCAAAAGTAGACATATTGGATCAAAGTAACTATATTCTTACTAACAGCTTTAAAACCTAATACTATAGACTTCTCTCCGGTCATGATTCAAAGCAATTTCAGAAACATTAATAGAGACAATGTTGGATTGTCAACCACAAAAAGATACCCCTAGTCAAGTTTCTACAGTGTGCTCTAATTCTATGAGCTTGGTTGAACATTAGATACAAAAAATTTACCTCAGTGTTGTCCAGAAAGCAGGCCACATTATCTTTCAGATCAATTATAGCTGATGCCAATGACTGAAACTTTTCTTCCAGTTCATCAAACTCTTTATCCTCTGTCTAAAGATCAAAGAAAAGAGATTACATTTTGTCAGAAGACAACTTACAGGTAGTAAAAGATCAGTACTGAACAATGATGTAGAAAGAAAATAGAATGCCGCTAGTGAATACAGACTTCTTCTATTGGGAGAATTTTCCTCAGTTCCTTTCTTCCAAGTTGAGAAAGGAGACCATTAGCAGTCTCCCTGGGGAAGCACAACCATCCTTACAATCAAGACATTGAGGGTATCAACTGAGGGTTCCAACTGAGGAACCCAACCAAAGCAAGCACAGGCGAGATGATCCAATCTCTTCATGCAAAACTTTATTGAGTACATCACTTCGACAAAGATGACCAAATCTAACAACTGGTACTTCCTGCATGGTTAAAATTTAGATTCTCCCTCTCCCCTATTAGACCAGGTCACATTGTCCAATGCAGTCTCATGGTATTGTTATGAGAAAGTCTTTTGGCTCTGGTAAACACTTGCCAAAGTGTCCTTGGTTCTCACACCTTGTTTTCTTGATGTCTGGAGCCTACATTCCATCTCCAGCTCCTCTGCCCTCATAGTTCATTGGCAAGCTGAGAAGCAATAACGGTTGCAAAAACAATAGCCCCTTTTTGAAGCTTGACAGAGACTGGCTACTTGAAAAGAAGGTCTCTCTTTATTGTTCCCAAAACAACGAATGGTTTGCTTTGGGGGGAGTTGGCCACAGACTGACCCATCAGTAAGATTTTTACATTATTTTGAGCCATTTATGAAAGACATGCAAGTGAGAGATATGGTCTTATAACCAGAACAGGAAACACAAATGTGATACGTGGGCTTTATGGTTACAGGAAATATTTTGCTTATCTCCCTATCAGAAAAGTTCCTGACTTTTCTTTCCTGACATGTTGTAAAGATCATGGGCATAGATGTTAAAATTTCCATGCCATTTAAATGTTGATTGATTTCAAGCTGCCTGACAGCATTCTATTGCATTTAAGGAAACATCATATTTTACGAATGAAGACAGAGTTTCTCTGACTCCAGATTAGAAAGTGTTAAAAGAAGATTGGGGAAGGGGGGGAGGAGATCAGAAGCTTCTTAACTTCTATCAATACTTATAAATTTATGTTGCAAATGAATAGGTGAGTAGGTACGCAAAGCAAATATCTGCTACCTCTGGAGTTCCCAGAAATTATATTATTTCTGATAAATGCACACTCTGAATTAACAGGAAAGTCTAATGCAAGCATAGACTCTGCTACTGGATTTGGCAAGAGACAAACTGCTGGAAAATTACCATGCAAAGAGAAGAGAGATGATCGAAGGAAATTTATTTCAGTAGGAAAAGCTGATTTCACTAAATTTGCTTCAGTTCTTGATTTTTTTTTTCACTGCCCTGAAGTGGCTAACTAGAGAGTTAAGGAATATTACTCCAACAGATATTTCCACACAGGCTTCCCAATGCTGTCAGAGATAAGCTAATTTTAAGCAGGGTCATAATACTTTATCTTCTACAAACAGGAACTAGTGCTAAGCCCAATATCTCAATTAGGAATGTAATGAGGAGTGGAAAATGCTCGGCATGCTTGCAGCACTACATAAATTACTACTCCTGTCATTACATGCGAAGCAATCATCCTCAGCCAGGTCACAAGTAGAAGTTGTTATGTGATCTCCTCTCAAAATGTGTCATGATCCACAAATGAAGCACATGAACTCTTAAAGACTGCAGTGTGATCATCTACTGCTATCCACGAGCCAGCTTGAGGGCATCCTGAGGGCATCGGGGTGAATTCAGTTGAATGGAATGGAAACTCTGGGCAAGATGGAGGGTCCTGGAGTCTACATTTTCTAGAATGCTCAAAAATACAGTTTTCTAGAATGCTCAAAAAAATAATAATACATTTTTCTAGAATGCGCAACATACATTTTCTAGAATACTCAAAATACAAAACTTTTACCTCAGTGTTGTCCAGAAAGCAGATCCCATTCTCTTTCAGATGAATTATAGCTGATGCCAATGACTCAATCTCTATAACTGTACTGTTTAAAGCAATAGCACTTAGACTTATATACCACAGTGATTTACAGCCCTCTCTAAGCAGTTTACAGAGTTAGCATATTGTCCCCAACAATCTGGGTCCTCATTTTACTGACCTCGGAAGGATGGAAGCCTGAGTCAACCTTGAGCCGATCAGGATCGAACTCTTGGCTTGGGCATAATTAATTAATTGAACTGATAATTAATTGAGCTGATATACATGTTGATGTATAATATGTAAGCATTGATGATATTTCCTTTTCCAAATATTTTTCTGGATGTTGAAATTTTTCATTACCTATCATTGATGTAATTATAAATATGGTCATGTTAGACGTTAAGCAAACAAAACAAAACAGAACAAAACACCTAGAAGCTGAATATCTCACGGAAAGTATAATAACAGTCTCTTCAAGAATTATATTTCGCCCCCACCCACCATCGCCATTTCATTTCCTGTGAAGATTGTCATGCAGAATATATGAAATTTCTCTTGAGATGCTTACGGTTTTTGTTTGATTTTCCTTTGGGAGTGAACTTTCTTAATTGGTGCATCAGGGGCTGACAGGTAGATTAGAATTCCATAGCTCTCAGGTTTCATTTTTCTGAGGTTTTGAAATATCGTATTTTTCGGAGTATAAGATGCTCCGGACTATAAGGTTCACCTACCTTTTTGGGGAGGAAAACAAGGAAAAAAATTGCCTTTGCCTCCCAGCATCCATCAGGTATTCATCTGGCCCATTCACCCAGCCCATTCAGCGCTGCCGTGGCTCATTCACCACCACCACCCATTTGCCACAGCCTGTTCACTGCTACCCATTCACCACTGCCACAGCCTGTTCACCACCACTGCGGCCTGTTCAGCATGGCCCGTTTGGTGCAGCTCATTTGGTGCTACCACAGCCCATTCGGCATGGACCATTCACTGCCGCCCGTTTGCTGTAGCCTGTTTGCTGCTGCCTGTTTTCCGCCGTGGCCCATTCAGTGCGGCTCATTCAGCGTGGCCCGTTAGCCACTGCCATGGCCCATTCAGCGTGGCCAATTCGGCGCAGCCTGTTTGCCATGGCCCATTCACTACTGACACGGCCCATTCAGTGCAGCCCGTTCAGCACCACCACAGCCCGTTCGCCATGGCCCATTGGCCTCCATCTGTTTGCTGCCGCTGCGGCCCATTGGGCACTGCCCATTTGGCGTGGTCTGTTCATCGCTTTCGTGGCCCATTCAGCATTGCCCATTCGCTGCCTGGAAGCAGCTGAAAATGAGAAAATGCACAGAGGCCGAAAACGGACGAAGGGTGGGGGGCTGGCAGGTGGGCGGGACTTCAACAACATCCGGTGTATAAGACGCACCACAATTTTCACCCACTTTTGAGGGGGGGAGTGCGTCTTATACTCCAAAAAGAACAGTATATTCTTCAGTATTAAAAAAAACAAAAAACAAAAAAAATTAAATTGTATATCAGGATACAGTAGTTGTTTTTGTGAAAATTCAATCAAAGTTCATTTTTATATGATGTTAAAATATATACTCACAAATTAAAATGACTATGAGATGAAACAGACATACGAGTGTAAACACTATAAGCTTGATGCAGACTAAACACATATTATCTGTGTAACTATTCGTTTTTCTTTTCTGAGTGCCATCTCCGACTGTGAAAGAGATTTTCTAAGCTGCTTATCATTTTTCATATACACATACACATATACACAGAATAATATTAGACACTTTATTGTCACAATAGGATATGGAACATAAAACTATTTAAAAAATAGGAATGTACGTCTGTTGTATGCGTGTTCTTATTATCTTAGATAACCACACCATTTTTTATATCTAGTAGTTAAGCCGTTCTCATTTGTGCATTTAAAATGATAGCTATCATTAGAGACATACCTAGTTTCTCTTATCCAATAATTTCAACCTCAATTTAGAGGTTAGTCAATATTTTCAGGGTCAAACTTTTCATGCATGTTGTGTAATTGTTTACAAATCTTCTGGATGTCATACTTTCTATCTGGTGCTTACATGGAACATTACTGTCTCTTTTCTTGGAAAACAATGATTAATTTTCAGTGTCTTGTCAGGAATTATGACTATTTCTCATAATGTATATGTAAATTTCTTGTAATAAGGGACTTCAGAAGCTACAAGATTCTTGCTTTCTAGCTGATTTTGCTTCATAGCAAAGACTCTCAGTTAGAATGCAGTATTGCAGGATAATTCTGCTGACTGCTAGCAGTTCGATTCTCATTGGCTCACTCAGCCTTCCATCCTTCTGAGGTCAGTAAAAGGAAGACCCGGATTGTTGGGGGCAATATGCTGACTCTGTAAAACCACTTAGAAAGGGCTATAAAGCACTGTGAAGTTGTAAATAAGTCTAAGTGCTATTCCTACTACTAGTAATCTAGTTTCCATGTCACCTTATATAAAGCATTGGGAATATTTTCTTTCTTGTCCTCCTAAACTTCTCTTTTTCAAAGAAATCAGTGGCTTTTAAAAAAAATAACTCTTTTTTAGAATTTGATTTCTTCTCTGCCAGACCCTGGATTCTGTATTTCAAATCACTGGGACAAATGCTTTCCTAAAAATGAAAGCTGTCTAGTTCCTATGTTAGTTTTGTGTTACAACAGAGGACAGAAATCCATAGAAAACTCCAATTTCTCTTTTCTCCCACTTGTCTGAAATGCTCCAAGCTTCCTACTATGACTCACCCAAAATGGTAGCCCTTCTTATGAATGTGATCTCTCATTTTCAAAGTGAATCTTCTGTTGTGTGATAGTAAAATGTATCTATATAGACAGGAAAATTAATATTTGTATTCCTTTTAAGACATGCTTTTAGTCAGTTCTGTTATTTCATAGGCCAGTGATGGTGAACCTTTTTTAGTTTGCATGCCAAGAGGGGGTGTGTGGGTGTGCTAGTATGCATGAATGTGCCCACACCCCTTCCCTCCCCCCATGCATGCGTGCATACACACACTCTGCCTCTACGCATGTGCACAATCCCCCCCGTCCCCGTGCATGCGCACAGGCCTCACTGAAGCCTGGGACTGTGAAAAAACGGGCAAACC
>JANHGD010005102.1:26741-37041 GCA_027560375.1 Imantodes cenchoa | reverse complement strand
AAAATAAAATAATAAAATAAAATAACATAAAATAACATAAAATAAAATAAAATAAAATAAAATAAAATAAAATAAAATAAAATAAAATAAATGTAATGCATACAAAAGCAAATGCAGAGATACAGGAACTATATTCCTGGGAAAATTCAGGTTCTTTAATCATTAGGTTAGCATAAATTCTCTTAATTTCCACACATTGTAGTATACCTACATGAGCCTTTTAATCTTCCTAACCATTTCCCTTCTGGATTGTCTGTGACACGAAGTATTTCAATTGGATCTCCTTGTCTGAACGACAGATCATACTTTCCTCCTTTAAAGTCTGTGGAAGCTCGTGCCTGATGAATAACTTGAATGGGACCTTCTAGCTACATAAAAGATGAAGATACATAGTTAGGTTTTAATACTTAAGGAGAGTGAGAGAATGTGCTAGTTAAGTTTAACGTAAATATTTAAATTACTTAAATTAAGCTACTTAAGTTTGATTAGTTAATTAGCTAATTAATATCTGGGAGTGACTTGATGGAATAAAAAAATCAAAAGAACAAATGAAATGGAAATTTCTGCTAGATAACTTATGAAAAGGCCATCAGTTACCCATGGTACAAAATATTCCATGGTCTCCACAGGTTCTTTAAATCATTTTAATTAAAATAACTCCATAAACGAAGAACCAACATGCCATTAAGTAAGGTGACCAATCATCCTCCTTTGGGGAGGACAGTCCTTCTTTTGTAAGTTCTGTCCTCTCTCGAAAAGTCTCCTTCTACATGTCTTCCTTTTCGATATTTGAAGACTAATCTGTTGCGCGTTATGTGATGTATTTGTATTTGACATGACGATTTGTCAAGGCTCGGTACAGTGTGGTATAAGACATGACTATGAGATGTATGCGCTTCGCACGGGAGACCTTGAGAGAGAGCGCCACGCGCAAGTGGCTTTGTTTACTTCTTACCGAAACACGACACGGCACATATGCACGCAGTAGACTCACGGCACATAGGCAATTGGATGACTCCCGGTAATTATTTCTTTCTCAGTGAATATTCAATTATACAGAGGTAAGTACAATTCACGTTTTATTAATTCATTATTTATTTAATAATTTCCAAATATGTATAATTTTATTTACAAGTTTTTACAACCCTGTTGTCAACAGAAATGTAAAATAATTTAAATCTTAGTGAAGTTTATTCGCTTATGTTATTAAAGTTTCAGTTGTAATAATTAATTTTATAATTTTATATACATATTATGGTGTATTATTGTTGCAATGAATAAAATGTTTCTTTTATTTACTTTTTTTTTTCCAATTTATTTGTCCTCCTTTTCATTGTAAAAAAGTTGGTCACCTTACTTTTAAGCGCCACCAACTACACTTTGCATAAACCATTGTGAATGAACACGGCATTTGAGGTATCTCATGCTTCACATGAATTTTGACATTCTCAAATGCAATGAAATTAAAACACAAGATCTGGGTGTTGATTATCATTGTTAGCATTCTTTAGTACATATCTAAAATATTTGTCTTTGTTTGTATGATCATGAGGGGAAGAATTTCCAGCCCAAATTGCTTTCAGAGGTATTTCTGGAATAGAGACAAGGTTCACTATCTTCTGGCTCATTTTGGAAACATAAAATGAATGTTCTGGAGCCCAGATGTTCCTATCTATACACCCATCTCTTACCTCTGGAATGTTCCTCTTAGTACCTCAGAGATCCTAAATTAAACCTTACAGGTATCTTAGACTTTATTGCTTCTCCTTCCCTTTCGGTGCAGCTATTAGATGGCAAGATGATAATATTCAATGCTGAACATGAGAATGAATTTAATTATAAAATAATTTTAAATGGAAAATTCATATATGGATCTGAGCAGGATTTCTCACCTTTTTGGTCTTTTGAAACACAAGTTTTGAGGTTTCTTCCTCATACTTTCCTCATATTTGGCAGAGAGCCAATTTGGTATAGTAATGAGAGTCGCAGGCTAGAAACCTGGAGATCGGAGTTCTAGTTCTGCCTCAGGCATAAAGCCAACAGGGTGATCTTGGGCCAGTCACTCTCTCTCATTCCAGAGATGAGAGCAGGCAACGGCAAACTATTTCTTAAAATCTTGCCAAGCAACCTGGAGGGACTAGTTCAAGTGGTCCACCTGTAGTCAACACTGACTTAAATGTCCATATACAGCATGACACAGAAGTGAGTACACCCCCTCAGATTTTGTAAATATTTAAGTATATCTTTTGATGTGACAATACTGAAGAAATGACACTTGGCTACAATGTAAATTAGTCAGTATACAGTGTGTATAACAGTGTAAATGTGCTGTCATTAAAGTCATTAATGTCTAAACTGCTTGGGGGAATTTTTTTAATTAATTTTTTCTTCTGAGCATGTGTAGAAGCCAAGTTTCGGCACTGCGCATGTGTCACCATCTTGTTTTTGGCTTTTGGGGGGGGGGATTTTTTTAATTTTTCGGTACTGTGCATGCGCATGCCCACGAGGCGCAGGAGGAAGCGAACCAGCAGCGAGGTAAGTTAGAACCCACCCCTGTGACATAGCCACATTCATTTAGAAGCCATTCATTCTTGATGCTCTTTTGTGTTGTTTTACACCACATATTTCTAAATTTCCCCATTCTCTCTACATTCAACTTACATGCATATTTTTCAGGATTTACTCAATTCTCACTTGCACGTAATTTTTCTTGCAAGATCACACTTCCAGATAAAGAACTATACCACATCTTTATTTGTTTGTTTGTACCCCACTTTTATTATTTTTAAAAATAACTTCTTTATTTCCTAAGAATGCCTCAAGCATTTTCTTTTAAACAGGGCTGATGATAGAGGCTGGTATTTTCTTTTGCACCCTGAAAGCTTCCCTCATTGTTTTCTTTAAAAAAATTAGAACATCAGATACAATATGGTGTCTAGTCCAGTGGCGGGTTCCTACCTGGACGGTCCACTCTGCCGTCCCGGTAGCGCCCGCAAAATTAAGCAACGGCTCCGGTGCCATTGCCACCGGGCCATTGCGGTCGCCATCTTTTTTTTTTCCCCAAACATATATTAACATATAGGAGCCCTGGTGGTGCAGTGGTTGAAGTGCAGTATTGCAGACAAACTCTGCCCACAGTCTGAGGTTTGATCTTGATGGGGCTCAAGGTTGACTCAGCCTTCCATCCTTCTGAGGCAGAGATGGGTTCCTCCCAGTTTGGACTGGTTCTATGGAACCGGTAGTAATTTGGCGCCCTGGGTCGCTGGAACCAGCAGCAATCCAGGCCTGCCACGCCCCTGAACCAGCTCTCTCGGCGGCACCATAGGTGGTACCACCTTGTTTTTTGCTTCTGTGCATGCACAGAAGCTGGGTTTTTAGCACTGCGCACGTGCATGTGTGTACCCGCACTAAGCGCCCGCACGGCCCATGCACCCGCAAGGCGCATCAAGGAGCAAACCAGCAGCGAAGAAAACCAGAACCCACCCCTGTTCTGAGGCCAATAAAATGAGGACCCAGATTGTTGAGACAATATGCAAATAATGCTCCAATATTGGAAACCACCCAGAGAGTGCTATAAAGTGCTATGGGGCAGTATATAAGCCTAAAATGCTATGCTATGCTTTATATTCTTGCATCATCAGATCTCATTGTGTCAATCACTGAGCAGCTTTCTTTCTTAAGGCAGCCATTATTAAATTCCCATCCATCCCTGACTATTGGCACTTAAATATAAGGTTTGCATGCTAGTTTGCAATCACTCTGGACCAGTAGAATCATATGATATTGGTGGGTTCTGAGAACTGAATCGATTTTTTTTTCAGCTCCCCTGATTTAAAGAGTAGTGTATTTTTTGTAGTGCTTGCAATACTACAGCGATTGTGGGTGGTCTATTATCCCCATTGATGTGAACTATAGTTTCACCCTGCCTCCCACCTCCTGGAGTTCCCACCACTGAGCTCCAGTGTTCTGCTTATTTAGAACTCAGCTCTCCCTGCTTCTCTCCAGCCATCACATTTACAAAGGTGCCTAGTTGCAAAAATATTGATGTGCTATTTTTCATTATCACAGCAGGTGGGTCTTTACAGCCACTTGAGAAAAGGTAGCTTGGTGATTTGTATCTCCTGTTCTTAGGAAATCACTCGTCATTTTTTGCAAGTGACCAGACAAACACTAAGTGCATAAATAAAAACATAGATTGGGAGAGGATTGTTACCTCTTTCCTTTTTTTTCCTATTTGGGGTGAGTGGGCTCTAAAGGATTTGTGTTATTCCAAGATCCATAGAGAGACCAGTAATTGATTCATGGTATTCTCTATACATTCTCTTTATTTCAAGGTTGGCAGAATTGAAGATGATAATGGCTCAGCTTCAAACTGTTTTGAACAGACCAAGGAGTGGAAATCGTAGCATTGAAGTAACCAAGAACAAAAGCCGTTTCCTCATTTCCAAATTTTGCTCTTAACAATACCTTGCTTTTTGTAGTGTGACTGAAACCATCAGACACATGTGCTACATGGGAAGCAGAAACAACTGTGCAAGCTTTTGAATAAAAGGGGTGTTGGTCTTACCTGATGCGCCTCTTCTTATGAGGTGGAGCCAGCATTCAGGATGGCTTGTCCTCGTCCACTCAGAATGAGGACTGAGTCTGTCTTTTTTTGCCAGGATCCGCCCTGCTAAGATCCAGCTTTGACGAATCCAAAGACTAGACTCGATGTGGCAAAACTCAGGTAATGTTCAGTAAATGTAGGCTCCTATCCATACCACAAGTTCTGATTGTCCAACTCAAAGTCCAAGGGAAAATGCACACTAGAAGTTCTCCAAAGCAGACTGTTCGTGGGCAGGACTGAATGATGGCTCCACCCTATGAGAAGAAGCATATCAGGTAAGACCAATACCCCTTCTCCATTGTGGGCATTCAGGATGGGACATACCAAGGTACCCTTGGGAACAGTCTGATACCATCTAAGATACCTCCTCAATCACCCTCTGTAACACCCTTCGGCCAAAGGCAGCATCCACCGACACGTACGTGTCAATTTTATAATGAGGTAGAAATTGAGAGGGCAACACCCAGGTGGCCGCTCAACACACTTCCTCCAAGGATGCCTGAGTGGCTCAGACCCCTTCTCAGACTAACCCACTTTACAGAGCTGTTGTAGAGAAAATAGGAGGAGGAAGAAGTCTTAGGCATAATCATTGCCTTCAATAACTTATAAAATATCAAGGGCAGGATAAAATGATTTTTTTTTTAAAAAACAGCATGGTCAAGAATGTGGGATAAATAAATTAGTTTTAAAAATTTCTCTCCCTCTCACTTCTCATTTGTGCAAATTTTCTATTTAATTGCCAATTTGGAGGAACTCCTTATTCAGTGAACACAACCTAGGATTCTGTGATATCTTAATACTAAAACTATTTCTGGAAAACTATATGGAGAGGGTGAAATGCTTCATTTCCTTAGATATCAAGGAAATTTTACGAATGTTGGATATCAAGCTTACAGGGACATATATATACCTGCATAAAACAGAATCATGCCAAAAACCTGTCATAGGATTTTCAACATTTACGTTCTTCCAGGTTTAGATTAATTTTCCCCTCATTAAAAACTTTCTTTTAGATTTTCAAAAGCCAAAGAGTATTGTTAAAAGGTAATTCTGAATTTATCCTTTTGGTAATTAAGCAGAGCTTACATCTTTCTTTTGAAGAATAATTAAGAAAAAGGTGCAATGTCGGCTGCTCCCACCATATGCATGTTTTCATAACAGAGCTCTAATTATGTTTTCAGTGACACAATGATGATAATCTTTTGCACTCACAAGTGCTAATATAATAATGCTCCATACTTATCCAGCTTCTCTTACCCAAGGGATATGAACAGAAGCCAAGCACGCTTACAACCTTACAAGACTACATCCCGGGGTATCATAGGTATTAATCAGTTAAGAACTGGAATCAATGCACAGCAAAATTGTGGCTATGAGAGCAAAGGTTCAGCTAAACTCTTTTATAATTTAAAAAGCAACAAGTCTGTTCCTTGGAGGTTGCCAGCTTTAAGGTCTATGCTTTTCTATAACTGTAAAACTATTACGATCAAACTAATTCAGTTCATCCAGCCTAGACAAATACTAGGGGGAAATGAACACTGTTAGCTACTGTTACGTATTGACGTACAGATTAAATTTGCATAGCCTCCGCTGATTGGCCAATATAGCGGCAGCAGAAATAAATTGCTACCATACCATGGGCCATTCAGACGCAGGACAAGGAGAAAAATCCTTCAACACCGTGGCCATAGAAGGACTTCCCTGTGATATGGAGATAGACACTGGCTCTGCATTCACTATTATGGCCTGGGGGACTCTGAAGCAATTAATGCCCACCATCATGAGGCAGCAACTTAAGCCGCAAAACATAAGACTTAAATGATTTCCAAGGCAACCGTATTCGCATACTGGGCTGGGCAGAGGTTCAAATTAGCTTTAAAGAATTCCAAGGGAAGTTGCTGCTCAGTCATCAATGGCCACCGACCGACTCTGCTAGGAATAGAATGAGTCAAGCCTCTCAGAATCGGCATCACTGTGCTGAACCACATCCAAGGGGACAGATTGGAAAAACTCCTGACTGCCTTCCAGACCCTCTTCGATGGGAGTCTAGGTATATATACAGGCAAGCCCATATTGTTTAAACTAGACCCCAGCGTCACCCCCATTAGGGTCAAGCCCCTCAGACTCCCATTAGCATTCTGACCTAAAGTGGATGAGCAGCTGGACATACTAATAGCCCAAGGGGTTATGGAACCAGTTGATCATGCTCCATGGGAAACACCCATAGTCACCCCTATGAAGCCGGATGGTTCGATTAGGGTGTGCATGGACTACAAAGGGACCATAAATAAAACCTTGCAGCCTAACGCCTACCTGTGCCAGTAGTGCAGCATTTACTACACTCACTGGGCAAGGGAAAAATATTTGCTAAACTTGACCTGGCACAATCCATATGCCAGTATGTAACACCTTAAAAGCGGCTTTCCTGCAGCTTGCTGGCAGTCCATTTTCAGTTCGAGCTGATTTCAGTAAAAGGTGCTGAACTGTCTTATGTCTCGACTCTTCCTTCCTGCACAAAACTAAAAGCTAACATTATCCAATAAAGAACAGACTATACATAAGTTACTTTATGAAGATTCAGAGTTACATGTTTAATAAGACTAACAATTAGGAACAGGCCAGCAATTACAAAATACTTTGTGTGCTGGATAGAATAATTAAAATAACAACTACTATTACTTTTCACAACTATCTCTTAGTAATAGCAGGGTGAGAATATTTTTTTCTGTTGTTTTTAAAAATATGCATAAAATGTGCTTTAAACCTCAGCCCTTATTTTTTTTCTACTACACAGAATATGCATAAAATGTGCTTTAAAATGTAACTGACAAGCCTTCAAACATATCATTCACAACTTTTGTAAATTAGTGCTTTTTTGAAACCAGATGTATTAAAGATGGTGGTCTGGTTACCACCAATTCCCATTATCCAATGGATGGTAAAAACCAGTCCCTTCCTTAAAGAGGGACTATGATTTGGTGGATAGCAATCTGATCACATCTTACTTTTTCTTCATGTTAACTTGCAGGTATCTAGGCTTCTTTATAAACTGTATTTACTAAAACTGAAGCAGTGTTCTCCTATGACTTAACTATGTGTCATTTTATCCCCATCACAAAAAGAAATCAGGTGGGTTTTTTTTTTAATCTAAAAGGTGTGCCTTCAGTATAATACTCAGAATTATTAATATTTGCATATTTATATTTTTAAATAATATTTGATTCAATGTAGGTATTGGATATTTGTTAAATATTTTTTTAAAAATGGAAGGAAAAATATAAAAATCTCCCTGCCCCCCAAAATTGAAAATGCCATGTCAAACAAAATAATTCTTAGATTGCAAACCTATTTGCATGATTCCACTGGATTTTGAATAGATTTATATAAGGTGGCATTGTTATGCAGTAAAATCAGAGTCTCTCTTAGATTTTTATTAAGAACTTTCCTTTAATTGTCAAAATGCAATCTTCAATATATAAAAAATAAGGAGTAAATAATGTGTAGATTTGCAATGATCAATAATTGAAATTGGCCTGGAGTAGACTCAGCTTTATTTTGAGCAATAATTACTTTTAATATCTCAATTTGTTTTTGTTTATACTGCCATTCTGTTACATTTCCAGGATAGCTTACAAGGGATAATCAAAGAAAGGGAGAGAGGGGGAGAGAGATAAACAGAGAGGGAAAGGAAGGCAACAATCTATGAATTAAAAAAGAAGCAGTAAAACAAATGTTTTAAATTTATAAGAACAAATTCAAATAATAACAAATATAACAATCTTATGCAATTTGTTATTGTATTTGATTTTTTTTAAAAAAACTACCATCTGTCAGCAGATGCAAAGGAGAAAAGTCTTCTTGTTCCACTTTATTCCACTGTATCTGTGTATAGGAAATAATTGTGTGTTCTTTTTATTTATTCGTAAAAGTTTGGTTCTTTGGTGCTCTCCTTATTTTGCTTCATGACCGCACAATTGAGAGTAACTGATATAACTTGGCAAATTATATAAATGTCTATTTACGAGGCAGCAGTTTATTGAACTCACATGGCAAAGAAAACAATTAGTGGGTAACTTAATATCCTTTTTCATTTCTGTTTTTAGTGAAGAAAAGGTTCAAATTGAAGACAAGATCAGTTAGATAAGAGGGAAAAAAATAAGATTACTTAGGTTGAGTTTGGGAATAGTTGCTTTCTCTCACACTTGATTTAAACTGGGAATATATGAGCATTCTGGAATAAATTATAACTTAATAAGGAACTAGCAAGAGGTTGGTGCACATTTATCTTCTCCAGACATGTCGCATATTCTGTAGATGTGTGTTCCAAATTCCCCCTCCCCCCAAAAAAATTCCACATTGAATGGTGTTTCTATTTATCTTCCTCATTCTCAAGTAAATTCTGTACAGTTTCACTGGCTATATGTTATTAATGTGAGGTTGAAGACGATGTTTGGGTTTGATAGTGATGCTTTTATGCTATATGTCATTATATTCTGATTCCACTCTGGTTGTCAGGTTTAATAAAGTAAGATAGTGTCCATGGCCATGTGATAGAAAGTCTGTCCTTTGAAAACAAATGTCCCTGTTGGCTGTTCCTGCTTATAGTTCCAATAGATCCCTTCCCTCTCTTAAGAGTCTTGAATTCAATGGTAGGAAAAGGATTCTTCATTTTACTGGAGAGGTATGTGCCCTATGAAAGATAGATTGCCTTCAATTGCCCCTTTTAATTAAATTACACCATTTTACAGCCCCTTTCAAGCATTTCAAGTGAGTCTACAATGTAAGGAACAGAAATTTGCTTTGCATCTCTATCTGATCATATTTTGAAATCTGGCAATGGAGACTCTAAAATCATTTGCCAAGTTCCAGAATGCATGGAGAATAATACTTGTTTTGAGGTAAATGTGAGCAAGGTTCCCATTCAAAGTTCCTTGCAGAGAACAAGGAGAGGAAACAGTAGCGTAGGATGTAAAGATAGAGGGGGCAGAGCCAGTCTTTCCTCCTTAATTAAAAATAGCTGAAGAGGGCTATTTTTCTGGCAGTTTCAGTTTTCTAACTAGGGATGGGGCATAACATGGGTGTCTAAATGAAAGCAAAATTGTATTTTAAAATTGATTAATTGAAGGACAGGACAGAGAGACCTGAATGTTCATTCTGCGGCATCAAAACATGTTGTTTCTACATTTATAGTCAATGTGGGTACTTGTAAACAAATTTTGCAAAATAAAGACTGCAAAATGCCAATTAGCTGTTAGTGAGTTATTGCCAAAGGGAATTAAACCATGGTAAGATAACAGCCCTGTAACTTTTCATAACTTGGAAAAATGCAATTGGAATTATTATATTTTTACACTCACTCTATATTATTAACCACCACTGGGTATTGGGAGGAAACTAGAAAGCAACAGCATCACACTGAAGATTTTAACTGAACATTACTTAGAAGTGGAGAGAGGAAAATTACAATGAGAGTGTCTATCCATTAAAAAATGTTCCTTTGATGGCTGAGACATCAAGAAATAAAATGGAATCTAAAAATGAAATCTAATGATTTTTTTTAAATGCAGCATCATGCAGAAAGGAAACCAACCTTGCTGGAAAATAAATACCTCAATTTATAAAATAAAATCTAGTTATTTATAAGTCCTAAGTAAGGTTTTATTTGGTCCAGAATGCCATGCCTCTATTTGTCTG
>JANHGD010005098.1:10041-22362 GCA_027560375.1 Imantodes cenchoa | reverse complement strand
GGACAACCCATCCTGAATGATGGCTCCTCCTGCTGAGAAGAGGCGTTCAGGTAGGTACAACGCCCTTTCCAATCCAATCCAATCCAATCCAATCTAATTCTTCATTCTTATAATTTAGGGCCACTGTGGGTTCACCAACACAAATACAGCCTGTAGGTTCTTGCTAGAATTTGAATGAATTATATTTTAATGTGCTTGTTGGCACAGGTCCAGGTGTGCGAATGTTAGCTACCAGTATGTATTGCAAGTATATGTGTAGATTTGAAAATGTGGCTAGATGAAGACATTTAAAGACAAATTCTTTATGAATTCCCCATTCTGCATTGTTGAGAAGTTGATGAATAGCTTAATGATGTCAGATAAGTCCATATTTATTAAGAAATATCTCCAGAGGATGTATTTTACTATACATTAAAAATAAAAGTTCCTGAATCAAAATTGCTTAAGTAAATGGATCTGAATTCATACATTCTAAAATGGCCTTGGAGGAAACAATGTGTTCACTGTTAAAACTGCTTTCTGGAAAATGCCTCAGAGCTTTCAATTACAAACCTTAGTATATTTCGCAAAGAATAAAACAAGCACCCCTAAAATTTTGTAATTTTGTAGTATCTGCCAAGGGCGGGGAGCAGAATGACAGAAGCAGTGTCCTACATATTATATAGTGCAAGCTCTTTCCACCTTCTCTGTGCACTGTGGTGTTGCAACATAAAGGACAGAGCTTTTGCCATTTTGATGAAAGTGCCAGGATTCTGCAGACCCCAATGCTGTTACCTCCCACCATAGGAAAGTAGTTTTCTCCCTTTTACTGTTTCTCTACTCAAAATTACTTTCATGCTTGCTATTGGGCAGCCAATACATTTTATAAATAAATCTATACATACATAAATTAACATTTTTTTCTCTTTCTTTGGTTGAATGCAACTAAAAGTTTGAATATATAATATTGTCTTCAACTTTAGTGCTTGTTTCTTCCTTGAAGCCTGTTTCTCCTTTTTAAAATTGTTGGCAGTTGATTTCATTGCTTTTGTTGCCGTTGTTGTGGAGTAAAAAAAATATTATGGATACTGGATGTCTAGAAAAAAAGGAACTATTTACAAAATTATAGTACAGTTAGGACAACTTATTTCATTCCGATTGTATTCAGGGATTTCAACCCAAAATCAGTTTTGTTTTGCTTTTCAGTTTTTGTAAGCGGAACTTGGTGAGTTGTTTCTATGATAAATCAACATCAACAATTTAAAACCCTAAAATAAACTTGCTTTGAGGGAAGATTTACAGATTCAGACAGATATGGAGAGAACTCTTTTCTTGAAGAGGAATTTGTTCATTATTTGTGTCAGCTGATCGGTCTCTGATCACAATCTGTTAGCCTCAAGTTCACAGCAGAATAGAATAACAATTGCTTTATGAAATCTTCTTTATGAAGAATGTTGCTCTCGTATTCACAAAAAAGGAGCTAGTTGGTGCTAAAAATGTAGTCATTCCAGTCTTCTGTTTAAGTTCATTGCTGCATTGTGTCCTGGCAGGCATTTGCAGCCTGATAGCATATTCACAGATTATGTCAGAACAAATTATCCAAATATACATAAAATCTGTATAATTGCCCGCTTTGTACCATTTGGGAAGCAATTAAAATGAGTTAAGGAAAATTTCAACCTATGAATAATTCATAATTAATCTAGCATTAATATAACTCATTCTCTTCTCCCAGCTTTCATCAGGAAAGTGGTTTTTTTTTTGCATCTTTGCTTCTGAAAATTGATTCATTTTGAGTTTTTGGCATAAGTCCATAGCTTTGGCAGGCTTAACCATTTGGCTATATATTTACTTGTTTGGTAGCAAGGCTACTCCACGTTATGCAACACAATCATATCAGCAAATAGATTGCACACTTATCTCTCTGGGAAAGAAGCAGGGAGTTTTTTAAGCTGCTTGTTTCCTACACCACCAGACAGATTCTGTGCAGGCGTGAACTTGCTGCCTCCGGGTTGCGTCATGTTATGACTAGATGAGATAGAAGAGTTTACATAACATGTATATGTGTGTATGATAGTTTCAGAAAAGTCAGGGACATTGATAATTTTTATACTACAGACTTTCTTTGTTCCCTCCATTTCAGTTCTGTGTTTCTCTAATAGATGAAATTGTATGTGAGGGCTAAGTGAAGAATAAAGACTATGCATGATTTTCTATATTTATCAACTCATTTGAACAGGGTAATTTTTGAAAACTGGTTTATATTCTGTAGGAGTCAATCTCTTGTAGAATAATTGCTCGTTTTCTTCTTTGACTAGCACTATCCCAATATATTTAGATCAGAGAAGGATTTCTAATCTTTGGTATGGATGTAAAGTCTCACAAAAGTAAGAAAGAGGCCTAGATTAATGCTACTTTAATTACACCTAGGATATGTTGAGCTGGAGCATTCTTTTGGCAGAGATGGTTTCAAGGCTCTTACTTTTACCTACTAACAAGAAAGCAAATGACTTTTGTTTCTTAAATTCGTCAACCTCACAAGGGTGGCCATCAATCTTGAAAGTCTGTCAAAACAGTTTTCAGGCACAATTCTTACCTAGTGCAATGAAGGTAGAATTGCTTTGAGTTGTGCTTCTCTCATCCCCTGGGCTAAGGTCCCTATTTTGAAACAGTCTCATTTCCTCTTTGGTTTTCTCTGTTAGACAATATATCCCAGGTTCATAGGAAGAGGGAAGTACCACTAAATGTCAGACATATGGATAATACCTAGTTTCAACCCTGAGAATGATAATTCCCAGGCCATTAATCAGAATGGGAGAGACTCTACACACAAAATGAGAAGGATTCATCTAGTTGGTTTCAGCTAAGTTTTTGGAGTTGCAGCGCTAACCTCTTCTGGATACAGAATCTTGGACCCTGGCTAACAGTTGCTAAATCAGCTAGGTTCAAGTACGGTTTCTTAAACTAGGTCCTTACTACTACATTTTTAAGCAGGAAAGCCTGCCTATAAAAAAGAAGTATTTATATTCTCCAGTGTGCTGAGGAGAATCCAAGGAATGGGTTGACTGTCTTGCTGTTCATTAGACTGAGTCTGTCAATCTTCTGTGGTCACGCCTCCCTTTTCTGCGTCTCCCCAGTTTTGACTCAGTCTTTCGCTCAGATAGATGTTTCCAAATTAGATCCAACCTTCAAATTTATACAAAGCAAGACAGAGTTCCTTCCTTGGATTCTCCATTCAACTGATAGGAGGCGTTTGACCCCTTGAAGCGTTCGCAAAAGAAGCGAACTATGCGGTCTGACCGGCATCGCCGCTGTTATCTGTCTCAAAGTGACAGAGCTGACATCCCTCTAAACTTCCCACATCAGCGGAGGGGACTAGAGTCACTGCCTGGTCTCCAGTGCAAACTCTGTAGCGGCAAAGGAATCAGCCACAGCAGCAGTGTTCCAACATGGAATGAGCATGTCTTCTTTTACGGGCCAAATACACAATGGAGGATTCCGCGGCAATGGAATTTATAGACTGGACGAATTCGCTTCCGCTGAAGTGGCCTTCGGCAGATGAGTTCTCCAGAAGGTGCCCGGCGACTTGGGGACTCAGGACCAGATCGCTGCTCACCCTTAGGACGAGCCAGATTTGGTATGTCCCATTCTGTGGATTCTCCTCAGCACACTGGAGAAGGGGCGTTGATCTTATCTGTCTTATCTGATACAGTCCTCCTTGGTGTGTTGAGAGATAATCCAACACCACCCTGGCGACTTGTCTGGTCCAGAGTCCAAGAGGGGCCAAAATCAGAACAGAAACACGTCAAGTCAATCACTATGCCTTCATCAAAACTGGGGAGACCAGACAAGGGAGATGTGACCATAGAAGATTGACAGACTCAGTCTAATGAGCAGCAAGACAGAGTTAACCTGTTCCTTGGATTCTCTCTCAGCACACCGAGAAGAAGCGTATTAGGTAAGACCAACGCCCCAGCTCAGTAAATATTGGCAAAATGAATAATTTAGAAACTCTTACAACCCAAGTTGAGAAAAGATCCCATATGTCTGTAGTGGTGTGGTCAGATTGAAACTTCAGGTTTTTTTTCACTATGCTGATGCAAAGTTGAGTTTTCAGAAAGTTCGAAGCTCATCTACTATTGGTTTTGGGGTTTTTGCCTCTTTCTTTGCTCTTTGCTGTACTGTTTTCTCATCATTAGTTTTGGTTGACATAGCATGTGACAAGACACGAATGGATGTCATTATATGTTTGAATGTTTCACTGTGATGTCCTGTCATGGTTTAATACTTTTTATAGTAGGATAAAATTGCAGTAACACTTTTGAAAAGAAGAAACTTGGGAAACCAGTTTGAAATGATATGCCTATAAACATTTAAAAATAATGTTTACTGATTAAAATATCGAATCAGTTTTGATGTACTTGGAATATAGCTGCTAGGAGAGATATTTGAAAACATTCTGATTGGAAGCAGAAATGAGATTTATTAAGCAAGCAAGCAACATGACCATTTTTATGATCCATTTTAGGAATTTGCATCACGTAAGTAGCTAGCTGAATCATGCCCATCTTTCTACAATATGTTTAAGGTTGCATTAAGCAATTGCACTGTTGGTTCCTGTATTTTAAGTAGGTCAAGTCTGTTCACACCCCTAACCAATGAAGATTAATATGGATTAGATAGTATTTTGATTGATGAAAAACAAGAATTTGAAATTCTTCACAAGATTGAACAAGTATATTGTTTTACATTTTTATACCTCCTCATTATAGGACTGCCAAGACATTCTGGTGTCTCAGATCAATGACGCTTCCTGTCATTAAATAATATTGAGAAACTTCCCTGCTTTAAACTCCTTTATTATTCTTGCCTTTCAGTAGGACTGATGCAGAAGCCTGAGAGCTGCCTTGAAAGCCTTCGGGTGGAAAAATGAGTTGTAAATCAGTGTATTTTTATAATCTATCCTTAAAAGTACATTAAGGTGGCATTGTAACCTGTTGTATGGTGGTAGCATGTCAACTTATTTATAAGAGAATGGCATGGCAGCTTTTCTGATACATTATTGGAGATATAAAATTGGATTGCTTAATGTTAACAATTAGTATATTACTGTTCTCTGAAAATTGTGCATGTATAATGTAGACCAGTGGTCCCCAACCACTGGGCCGCAGACCGGTCCCGGTCCGTGGAGCAATTCGTATCAAGCCGCGCAAGATTATATATAATTAGATATATAATTATATATAATTTAAAAAGATGGCGGTCGTTGCACACCGCCATCATTTTTGCTTATTTTTTCCCTTCTGTATATGCGCAGAAGCATCCTCTCGTGAGAGGATTCTTGCCCGTGCGAGATTTTGGTGTTTTTTGCTTCTGCGCATGTGTGGAAGCAAAAAAAGCTGCCGAAATCACGCACATGCGCGTCCTCTCGCAAGGGGACTCTCGCCCGCGCAAGATTTTGACAGGTTTTTTTTGCTTTCGCGCGTGCGCAGAAGCAAAAAAGCCAAAATCTCACACAGCCGAGAGTCCCCTCGCGAGATTTTGCTTCTGTGCATGTGCAGAAAGCAAAAGCTCGCGCGGGGATGTGCCGGGCTGCGTGCATTGACCGGTCCGCAGAGCAACAAAGCAAAAAGTTGACCGGTCCGCGGAGCAAAAAAGGTTGGGGACCACTACCTTAGAGCACCGGTGTCAGTTTGACACTCCTGCCTTATAAGGTAGGATGCTCCAAAAGGCAGTCCCTGTAGCAGAGAAGGCTCTCCTTCTGCATCCCAAGAGTCAAAGTTTTTGACTGACTGGATCTGACGTAGCCCATCTCTGCCTGAATGAATAGGATGGGCTTGTCTTGGTGAGATGATGTAGTTCATCAGATAATCTGCACCTATGGCATTAAGGTCATAATTCAGATAACTGAATTGCACTAGCAAAGTGGCATTGGTGTCATTAGAAATTAGAGATTTGTTTATAGCTATTTCAGTCATCTTGGAGAATACATGCTTATCCCTATTTTAAAAATACAGTTCTAGAAGAGGTGAGCATGCTCTGAAAATGTTTTGAAGAACTTCTTCAAATGTTCACAAGTGTGAGAACAGCCCCTCTCTTCATTAAGACAACATGATTTTAATGAAGAGTGAAGAGGGGCTATATTTATACTACACAACATCCAAAATGTTTCTTCCAGTCAACTCTGAAGTGAGCATAGCTTCATGTCTACTAACTGTACCATAACCTTCCAAACTCATAACGAATTTTCTTTGTGAGTTCATGGGATGTGTCAGAAAGAAACAATAGAGGGATTCACACATTGCACATAGCCAAACCAAACATATTTTCGACTAGCACTATGTGTGCATATTGCTTAATGATGGTCCCAAGATTTAGAAAGCCTTTGACAGAATCATCTCCTCATATGCCCATTGGTCAACTCTGTTGGTTTATTTGATTCTTAATCAAGGCTATCTTCACTTGGGAAGATTATTGCCCTATCTCCTTGGATTTTACATTCAGGAAAAATGAAGTATTGCAGAATTGAGGGGAAAAGATCAGGGATTTCAGGATTCTTCGGGAGCCATGCAACAAGGATGTGGAAGGATGGGTGTACTCAACTGATTTAAGTGGCGTGCATAAGCGCACCAGCGTGCCTACCATCCCTGTCCTAATGTTCCATCTTATCAGTACCCATCTTATATTTATAAACAATGTTATATCTATGTATATTCAAATAAGTACTTGACAAAATAAATAAATAAAATAAACAAACTGTGCCAAACATTTTTTAGTTATTTTCCCCTGCATCATTCCCTATAGTTTACAGAAGCACCCTTTCTTAAAAAGACCCAGTTCTTAAATTCAGGAAACCTGAAATATAAACTAGAAACATAGCTACCACCAGAACCCTCCCATATGTCAACTTCCTAACGATGCTGGAACAGTTAAGTGGACTATGGTTGTGTGCATGTGTCAAAGTGTTACTGTGGATATTGCCTTCGGTAGCATTCATTATGTGGAGTCCGTGCCCACATTTTATGGTGAATTCATTTTTAAATGTTCATGTTGATAGTTAAACCCTTCTCTGTTATTGCACAAATGCTCTTCCTTTTCAAACTGTAAAGAGGGAACACAAATAAGTTGCCCCATTTGAGAAACTTTAAACCTCTTGACCACCAATGCTTTAGCAAAAGACAATTCCACTATTTTTTGTGTGAAAATCTTACATTGCTGGGACCCGAATGGAACTAGGACAGGGGTCGGCAACCTTAAACACTCAAAGAGCCACAAAGGTCCTAACTGGAAGCCCCCTGTTCACTTCTGGAGCCAACTGGAAGTCCAATTCCCCGGCCATAGAGTCTCCTCCTAGTGTGGCATCCTTTTTCCTCTGCCAACCACAAGTCCAGTTTCCACACCATAGAGTGCCCTCCTAGCATGGCATCCTTTTTCCTCTACCTGTCCTAACCAAAAGCCCTATCAATTGTGGAGCCGACTGGCAACAGGGAACCACAGCAGAGGATTGAAAGAGCCACATGTGGCCCCAGAGCCGCAGGTTGCTGACCCCTGGACTAGTATAAACAAAGAAAGTGTAATTAAGGCAAGGGTGGGTGTTGTTTGTTTGTTTGTGCCAAACATTCACATGCCTGACCTTCAGGGATTTTCAATTATGCTAAGATTATTTTGTAGGGTGTATGAGTTGTTAAAGACTCTTTTATGATCAGGAGGAGGAAGAAAACATTCTGGAAGTTGGGGACAACTACTGCTTAATATCCATATATGTTATAGACATACCTGTTTACCTACCTTGTAGTGTTTATTAAGTGGTCTGCTGAAGAAAATGAAAGAAGGGAGGCTGTATTTCAAAACAAAAAACTCTGCTTGTGAAGTAGCTCCATGAATTGTTCACCTCATCTCCTTTAGCTGACTTTTATTTTAACTACATGATACTAGTAACTAGATATAATCCATATCACCAAGTTCCATTGCTTCACAATAAGATGTAGGATTAAGTTATGGGGAAATCCTAACTTTCAAAGATTAGTAGAACTTTCTCCATCCTGGCAGCCAGCAGATAATGACTGGGAATTCAAGGATCTTTAGTAAACGCCCTACTTGGATAAGGCTGGGCAGTGTCATGTCCCATCTTAGTGGGCGAGGGAGATATATTTTTAAATAACTCGGTCTGTCACCAACATGCTGTGAACAGATCGTGCGTAGCGACTCGCCATGCAGTTTGAATTATTTCTATCCTTGCAGGTTTCTTTCTCTCTCTCTCTTCTTGAGCCATTCGTAGTGACAAGAGCCACATGAATGGCTCACCACACAGAGACAGCCGCCATGTGATGCAATTTAAGCAACCCATATGCGGCAGCCTTGACATCCCTGGCCTTCATTTAGAGAAAGCGATTAATTCACTCCGCTGGATTGAGCAAGCAGAGCAGAGTCATGGGAGGAGGCGGGAAGGGAAGGAAAAGAGACCTGTGCTAAAATTTTGGGAAAGCTATGGAAATTATCCTGGTGGATAATTTTTCACAGCCTCTAGCAAAAGAAGAAACTGTTCACAGGGCACAAGTGTTACAGAAGGAAGATGGGCCGGTTGCTGAGATAGGGAAACAGATGCCCTTTTCCCATGTTGATCCACAAGAAAGGATTGCCATGGGCCACACGGCAAAATAATAATAGCCTTTATTGTCATTGCATATCATGTATACAATGAAATTGGTTTTAGCCTCACTGGTGCAATCCATGACAAAAAAATACAAACAACATAAATAGTATAAAGAATAATCCCTATGCAAGTAACTTGGAAAAGAAAAAGAAAGAAAAACTAGTCATACATTTCCACATGTGCGTGGAGTAATTGTGGTTGTGTTTAAGAGTCTGACAACCCAAGAACAGAAACTATTTTTAAACCTATTTATTCGGCTGGCTATGCTTCGATGTCTTCTGCCCGATGGTAGAAGTGCGAAGAGACACTGACCAGGGTGTGAATCATCTCTGAGTATCTTCCTTACTCTGCTAACGCAGCGAGATCTGGTGATGTCATCCAATGATGTTAGAGGGTAACCAATGGTTTCTTGTGCCAAATTGATCACTCTCTATAGTGCCTTCCTGCCCACAGCAGTTAAACCAACGTACCATACTGTAATGCAGTATGTGAAGACACTTTCTATCCTGGATCGATACAAAGAGGTCATCAGCCGTTGTTCCACCTGATTTTTTTCGCAGAACTCTAAGGAAATGAAGTCTCTGTTGGGTCTTGCCAATCACCAGGGACGTGTTGTTTCTCCAGGTGAGATCTTGACTAATTAGCACTCCCAAGAATTTAAAAGAGGAAACTCTCTCAACACAGCCCCCCTCGATATACAGTGGGGCAGATTCCTCTCTGTACTTCTGGAAATCTAGCACAATCTCCTTTGTCTTACTAGTATTTAGATATACTAGTAAAATATATACCAAAACAGAGCATTGGCCCAATTACATGGAAACCAGAATGCTTCCCACCTAAAAATGTTGCCACTTTGTAATTAACCTGGATTAGCTACCTGATACACCCTTGATTGGCAAAGTGTTGGAAGATGGAGTTGAACAGGGGAAACTAGCAACAATGAAGTGAATGGTGGCTGTAAGCAGCCACAAAATCAAAAGCCAAATTCATTTGAGAAGATTGGATTTTGGTTCAATAAGAGCAACTGCTTTTTGGTGCCTCTCCAAGAATAGATCATTTTAGTGGTTCCTGGAGCATTATGTAACTTGCATTAGATTGTCTTCTTTCTACAATATTCCTTGTCTTTTTCATAGCATTTTTTAAAGTCGCCTGACAAAATATTAATTGCTTGAAAGGTAATATAACTCTTATTGTGTAGGTTTTGTCTTTTAAAGTTATAACTGCTTCCTTTAAGATGTTCCTAAATGGAAATGATAGAAACACTAATCTGGGATGGAGGATGGGCAACAATGGCCCCTTTAAAACCTGCGGACTTCAATTCCCAGAATGCCTGAGGAATTCATGCCATGCTGACTCAGGAATTCTGGAAGTTGAAGTCCACAGGATTTCAAATCCCACCCCCCCAGCCTCCGGCACCAGTGGGTTCTAAAACACTTTACTACCAGTTCACGTGCATGACATTTCTGCGCAGAAGCGTCCTGGGCAGATGGGTGGAGCCTCCCACTGCTGGCACTACCAGTTCTTAGATCCAGGCCGAACCAGGAGCAACCTACCGCTGCCCTGCCATTTTAGTTGAAGCATTACTGTATATTCTTAATGAACATTTCTCAATTGTGTTTGAGTAAAGAGCGCAAAGCAGTGGCCTGTGATTTAATTTTCTTATTTCACTAAATTTTCTGCCTATAACATATTTTACCCTTTCAAACATTTTGTGAGTTAGGAGGGTGCACTGCAATGTGTTCAAGAAAGAATCATTCAAGTATTATCCTGACTTGCATCTTCCTTTCTGTTTCATTGTTTTCAAAGACCATCCTGTGGTTATTTTCAGATTTAGATAGCTATTTGTACAATCTGTTTGACCTTTAGATATTTTTATATCACTCGGGGTTTTTTCATTGATGTAGTTTGCAATAAACCAGAATATTTATTGGATTTTAAAGACCATTCTCCACCTGCCTTATTCTTTCTATCTAGTCTGAGTTGGAATTCAATGAACCATTAAAGGTTTTATTTTCAGGAGTAGGCAATGAGGTCTAAGGACAAAACGCCTATTTACCACAGATGGCATTGTGGCAGATTTCCCCTGCCTTAGTAAAGGTAGGAAAATGAAAGGAATGGCATCCCATTCTTGCATAAAAGTGTCCTACTATAGCAGTGTTTTTCAATTTTTCCATGTTAAGTTATATGAATTTCAATCCCCAGAAGTCTGGCTAGGGAATTTAGGGAGTTAGAGTTCGCACATCTTAAAGTTGCTAAGTTTGAAAACAATACTGCTCTATAGCATGAAATACAGGGATTAGTTCATCACCTCCATGTTGGGGCCAAGACGTTTAAGGTGGACCCAATCAGCAAGCAGTGTGGCAATAGGTGGGTCTCTGTGAGGAGATTCTGTGTATGAGCTTCTCTCCAGGTGGTTTTAAATTAATGTCACGTTAGGCAAGAGTGCTTTTAAAGATGAAGAAGAGTTAGATAGTTTTGCCAGATGTTTTGAGGGAGTTCCTCCCACATACAAAGCTGAAGACGGTATTTATTAAAAAGCTGGAGATAGTGAAATGACAGGTGTTGGATTTATCTCTGCCTCATAGCTAAGGCAACAATATAATATTGTTATCGGATGTCACAATTTCTTTGGAAGACTGTACAGTGATTCAATTTCCAGGGGGAAAAGTATTCTGGAGAAACAATTGCGTAATAGCTATTTTAGAATTCTTTAAAAGGTGATTGTAATTCTTTGACTTCTAACTTATGGGGCAATTTCCTCATGGATGTATTCCTAGACTCTTGCATGGATCCTACTTTATTTTAGCTTCAGCCTAAATGAATAGGACACAGACAGTCTTAAAAATGTACCCAGTAATTTGGTATGAATTCAGTGGATTGAACTATTGTCACAGAGAGGATGTCTTGAGGCATCTTGGCACATATATCTTTCCACAGAATAATAACATTAACAATAGCTGCCCTAGTAATGCCAGTTGTCTATGAGAAAGTGGCCTTGATGAACTGTTAGCAAACACTTTAAATATAGATCTTGACTGAGAAAGAGCTGGCTTTGCCTGCCTTTCCTCTTCAGCATTTACGTAAACCAAATAAAATAGAAGTACAATGTTGGATGTACCGTAATGATCTACTGAGTTTTGGGGTGGAAGAGTAAAAGCAACGCTTTTGCTACCGTTTGGGTCTGAAAGGGTAAAATGGAAAATGAGATTTTTGAACTGGGTGGAGGTCTGAAGAGAAAGAATTCAGGGTGCGGGGCATAGAAAAGAATCTGAGTGATATCATAGCCATGCTATCTGAAAGCAAAGGTTGGTGGGATTCCTCTCGTAATCCAGCATCCCAACAGCTTAAAAGAAAACTATGATGTAAGAAAAGATAAACCTAAATCTACATACAAAGAAGGCTGAAGCTGTACTTCATAAAAAAGAAAATCCCTCTGTACAAATGACATGCTCTGAGTTCATCCTTTCAAAGTTACCCCCTAATGTTTAATCTGAGTGATTCACGGTGCTTGAAAGTAATAAAAAGAGAAGCCGGAGAAACAAAAATATTAGGAGCATGAATAACATTTCTAAAGCATTTAAAAGAAATGTTTTTAGCAGATGTCTTCAAACTTGGCAACTTTAAGATTTGTGGACTTCAACTCCCAGAGTTCTCCTGCGAGCTCTGCTGGCTGGCGAAGTGTGGGAGTT